>PVJO010004782.1:0-105598 GCA_004026905.1 Hystrix cristata
TTCTCAAGGAACATCCATTTACATACAAATGACTCTAGTTTATCCTTTTTTATGGCGGTGTAGTACTCCATTGTGTAGAAAAGCCACATCTTCTTTAGCCATTCATCAGTTGTTGGGCATTTAGGTTGTTTCCAAGACTTAGCTATTACAAATTGTGCTGCTATGAACATGGTTGTGCATATATCACTGTGATACGATGATTTTAATTCTTCTGGGAAGATACCAAGCAGAGGAATAGCCGGGTCAAATGGAACCTCTAGTTGTAGTTTTCTTAGGAATCTCCATATTGATTTCCACAGTGGCTGGACCAGCCTGCATTCCCACCAACAGTGCAGGAGGGTTCCTTTTTCCCTTCAGCCCCACCAGCACTTGTTATTGGTTGATTTCTTGATAATAGCTATTCTTTCTGGAGTGAGATGGTATCTTAGTGTTGTTTTGATCTGCATCTCTCGAATGACCAATGATGCTGAACATTTTTTCATATATTTATTTGCCATTTTTATTTCTTCATCTGAGAAATGTTTATTCATTTCAGATGCCCATTTTTGGATAGAGTCTTTAAATTGGGGGGGGGGTTGATCTTTTTGAGTTCTTTATATATTCTGGATGTTAGACCTCTGTCTGAGGGACAGCTGGCAAAAATTTTCTCCCAATTTGTGATTTTTCGCCCTACTCTATTAGTAATTTCTTTTGCTGTGCAAAAGCCTCTTAATAGGATGTGGTCCCAAGCGTCAATTCTTCGAACTGTTTCCCGTGCAGTCTGAGTTTTATTCATAAATTTTTTTCCAACCCCTATGTCTTCGAGAGTTCTTCCTATTTTATTCTCTAGGAGATTTATGTTTCTGTTTTTATGTTTAGGTCTTTGATCCACTTCAATCTTAGTTTAGTACATGGTGAGAGACATGTATCTAGTTTTAGTTTTCGGCATGTGGTAAGCCAATTTTTCCAGCACCATTTATTAAAGAGGCTATCTTTCTTCCAGTGAGGGTGTTTGGCTCCTTTGTCGAAGATGAGGTATTTGAGTGTGTTTGGAGTTATTTCTGAATCTTCTAGCCTGTTCCATTGGTCCTCGGGTCTGTCTTCATGCCATTTCTGCAATTTTTAAAACTGTCTTCAAATTGATAATGCACAACTTTCAATAAGGAGTTCTTCAGTTACAGCTTCCAAATTTTAAAGGTCTTAATATACACTGAAGAAGGAAAGATTAATACTGGTTCACAGTCATTAACAGGTCATTCTCCCTGTTTCTCAAACTATACTTTACAGTCTTCTGGAGAATTTGGCATTCACATTAATCTTCCATAAGAGAGACAAGAAACATTGGATTTTAGACTTCACAGTTTCTAGTTATAAAACTTGCTTTTAGCAACCATCTAAAGGTTATTAACAGTCGTAGCAAAGCCATTCTGTGACATATAATTTGTTCCCAGAGCTGAGATTTCTGGTAGTAAAATCACAGATACCATTAAAACACTGGCAGTTATATTAATACAATCTGTCTTTACTTTCCAGTATGCAAATTAGATTCCCATCTGCCTTTCCTCCCTCCTTCCTTCCCTTTCTTCCTTCCTTCCTCCTTTCCTTCCTTTTCTTCCACAAACATTGTATCACTGTGACCATTACTACCACCACTGTCAGTTCTTATCCTCGAGAATTTGAAAATCTACCAGGGAAGACAGACAGACACACAAACAGATTCCCTTCATATTTATTACATGACATTCTTATTGAATTATGTAACATGGTATTATACCAGAAGAGAAACAGCTAAAGTTGCCTTAGTGGGACTTCCTAAAAGATGGATAGAAGTTTTCAAAAAAAAAAAAAAAAAAGAGTGAAGAGCCAAAGAAAGAATATTTCAAAAGAAGTTGCTAAACTAAGCCTAGAGCCAGAGAGGAATTGGCATGATATGTATGGGAATTAAGTAGTTCATAATTAAAGAAGTACCAGGTAGAAATCAATGTAAAGCAAGACCAGAAAAGCCTTGTTTTTCAGGCACCAGTCCAAAGAGAACCTTGAAAAATAAGAAACCTGAAATGTATTGTATAAGTGATAATGATCTACTAGAAGATTGTAGTGTAAGTGTGGCTACTAGAAGGTTACTAGCATGGTTGTGTGACTATTTTTGTAAGTAGTCTAGTAAGTGAAAGATAAAAGGAGAAACTAGGACAAACGTTGTATAAACGGAGTGCAAAAATAGATTCTAGAAATATTTATGAGATACAATTGGCAGGATGCCATGATTTGGTCCATAGGGGAAGGCAAAATGGAATTATTGTGGAAAACTCCCATCTTAGATTTCCAGCTTAGTGATGTTAATGACTAGCATGGATAACATGAGAAACACAAGAAAGGAAGATTTGGAAGAGATTTGACTTGACATTAATTTTGTTTTTGTTTTTGTTGTTTTTGTTTTTGTTTTGAGGGGAGGTGCTGGGGATTGGTTTTGGTTTTTTCAAGACGAAGTCTCACTGTGTAGTTCAGGCTGGCCTTGAACTCACTATGTAGCCTGAGTAGGCCGGGAATTCTCAGTGATCCTCCTGCCTCAGCCTTCCAAATGCTGAGATTACAGGATTGTGCCACCATATTCAGCCTTGAGATCAGTTTTGAGTGTAAATTTGAGGCATTCACTTTCCCCACCATAAGGCAGTTGGAATTACTAGTTTTTGGTAGTTTTGGGGGGTTTTTTTTGGTCGGTACTCAGCATTGAACCTAGGTCCTTTGCACTGACCTACATCTCCAGCCCTTTCTTTGATTTTGTGTTTGTTTTTTTTTTTCATTTTGTAATGGGGTCTCTCTAATCCACTAAATTGTCCTTCTTCAGCCTCCCAGAATGCTGTGATTAAAAGTGCAGGCTACCACACCCACTGTTGAGATTTAGGCTAGATACAGATACAGTGATGTGAAACAACATTGATGGCAGTTGAAACTATGGTGACAGATGACCCTCCTTAGCAGAACATGTAAAATGAAAAGAAGAGAGATTAAGAATAAAGCCATGGTGCAACATCAATATTTACTAAATATTTGCTTAGTTCTATACTACAAGGTATGATAAAAATATAGAGTGAATGTTTAAATTTAAAAATTATTGCAGTAAAAGACATATTGCCATTAGTCATTCTCAAAATACTCTCCCTCACTCTGAACGCGTTTATCCCATAATTCCTGCCATTTTATGATGCAGTTGGAGAAGTGGTTTTTGTGAGATGTGATAAAAAATACAGTCAATGCTGCTGCTGAGTGCCATCCATTAGAAAGGCAGGTCCATAAAATTATTATGGTGTGTCCCTATTCACCTTATTCACCAGAGCTGCCACTGTGTAACCTCTAGCTCTTCCCTAATGTCAAAATGATGAAGAGCTGTAAACATTTTGAATTGATTCAGGACATTTAAGCAGCCATGACAGCACAACTAAAGACATTCATAAAAGAGGACTTCTAGAACTGCATCAGAGAGTGTTAAGAATGATGGGATAAGTGTGCTTGAGGGGAGAGGGAATATTTATATTTATAAATATATATATATGTGTGTGTGTGTTTAACTTAAACATTCACCATCTTTTATGATTCCACCTTATGAAAAGAAAAAGCTTCTGACTTCAAGCATTTCAGAATCAGTTAAAGATGATACTGAACTTCAAACTGTTCCTCAAAGTAGCAGGGTTCTGAGTAGCTGCAGAGACCACAGAAGAGGCTGAGTAGCCCTTTCACTCATGCTTTAATTAGAACAAATTTGCTTCTCTTGTGTATGTTTTTTTCTGGTTTGGTTTTTGTTTGTTTGTTTGTTTGTTTGTTTGTGACAAGGCCATGACCTGTACCTCAGGTTGGCCTTGAAGTCAATATGTAATCCAGGCTGGCTTTAAACTCAAGGAGATCCTCCTGATTCAGCCACCTGACTTCTGGGATTAGAGGTGTGCACCATCATCCCCAGTTGTGTGTTTCTTTTTCTATTGTAGGTTTGGTCTGAGAGGGGATGAACACACTGCTGTCAAATAATAGAGATAGTGAAGAGGATTAGGGGAGAGAAAAGGAAGAGGGGCTAATGGTGCAGAAAATAATCAATGTATTAAATGAATTTACTGTTTTATATTAGTAATATGCACTAATGAAAAAGAATATTGGAAACCATTGGTGTAAAAGACTGATTTAAATATAGTAAAAACTCAATATGTTACGATGAATATATAGCTCAAACTCTGCTTTTGCTGAGAAGGAAAAGATGAGATCAATGTTAAAATATGGTTGATGATATATGGTTGCTGTTCAATTCTGTTTCATTCATTTCAACATCATTAAATCATCATACATTACTAAGTATAAAAGAATACTCGAGAAGGTAAAATACATATTTGTTAGGAGATATCTGCTGCAAGAATTATCGAGGACATGAAGCAGGGCTGGATAATGTAGATTCTTAAATATTATACTAATGGCTTGGATTTTAATTAAACAGTTAGAAGCTGCTGCCCTCCAGTGGGCTTCCACCATTATATTTGTTTCATAATTAGCAGTTTAACTGTTTGGCTACATGTGTAAATGAAGTGAATTGACAGTTGCCATTCCCAAATGCTGCAAATTTTGCAAACCAAAATTTCCACTGGGATGTTGGTTAATACTTCTTCTAAAACCTGGGAAATGGATGATCTGTATATTGGAGTAATAGCTTCTGTCTCCCCTCCATCCAGTTCTACTAACTAAATGCTGTAGTTTGGATTGGGAGTGTTTCCCAACGGCTGATGTGTTAAAGGATTGCTCACCAGCCTGTGGGGCTGTTGGGAAGTACTGGAACTTTTAAGAGGTAGGGCCTAGTAGGAAGAAGGTAGACCATTAGGCCATTGAAGGTGTTCGCTTGAGAGAGATATTTGGACCCCAGCCCTCCTCTCTGGTGCTCGCGCTCTCTCCCGCCCTTTCTGTGTCTCCCTTCTCCATCACAGGTTTCCCACCATGATATTCTCTTACCACAGGCCCAAAGCAACAGGGCCAAGAAACCGTGGACCAAAACCACTGAAACAATGAATCGAAGTGATGATGTTAATAATAAAAAGAATATTTGTACCTTTAAATTCTCTATCTCACATATTTATCATGGTGATGGAAAGCTAACACATGAAGAACAATATTTATATCAATTTTAAGATTTATCAGTAAAGGAAATAAGTCCCTGGAAGTCAAACATATAAGAATAATCAGTGTTATAATTTTCCGATAAGAATGGATTAATAAGATTTACATATTTAAAAATTTAAAATAAGTGGTTGTTACCCAGTCACCATTATTATTTATTAAAATAATGTGTCTTAGTCCACTTTGTGCTGCTGAAACAGAATACCACAGATTGATAAATTTATAAAGACTTCATTTCTCACAATTCTGGAAAATACATGACCTATTCTCTCCAACTGAAAACAATAAGATCTTGGATAAAATATATTTGTGAATTTCCTGGATCACAAGAAGTAGAGGAGGGGGGACTTTAAGAACTACCCAAGTCCTCTAAATTAAAAAGAATAAACCAAAAACAAACAAACAAAAAACAAAAAAAAAACTGAGAATCAAAGGAATAAGGAAGACAAAAATACAGGTGTTAAACAAAAAAAGCAAAAGGAGTTGTGCTTTCAGTTCACTAAGACTTGGCATAGAGGCAAACTTGGGGAAATGGAAGGGACCTGGAACCTGAGACTTGGTGCCAAGTTCGCAGTGCTTCTTCCACAGCAAAAACAGACAGAAGACTCTTTGAAAGAATCCCTGATTTAGGTCTGTCTCTGTAGTTCTCCAACAGATTATGCAGAAGAACAACAAAAAAAAAAGAGTTCATAACAATCAAAGGTCTCCAAGTACTGAGGAAGTAATCCAGCACAAACATGAGCTAATAGAAACAATAATGAGCAGACTTCCATCCTCAAAGATGTTTACATGTTCAGAATGCCTGTAAGTGTTTTAACAGTTGAGAGTGTATCAAAGATAAGCAAGTGATGACTGACTGTTAGGAGTTACCAGGCAAATTTTTAAAATAATAAAATTGAATATAAAGAATATATTTATTGAAATAGAAATGCATCAAATTATTAAAACAACATATCAGACAACAGATAATTGGTAAACTACAAGAAAAATAGAATTAAATACAATGCAGACAAAAAGACAAAGAGTTGAAATATAAAAAATAATGCAGAATACAGAGTGAGAAAACATTTAACTCATATCCTAATTAAAGTTCCACAATGAGAGAATAAAGGTAAATGAGGAGAAGGATTATTTGTAGACATAATGGCCGAGAATTTATTAGAACTTCTGAGACATACGAATCCTCAAATTCAAGAAACACAATATATACTGTAAAGAAAGAGAGGGATGGAGGGAGGAAAGGAGGAGAGAAGAGAAAGGAAGGGAAAGGAAGGGAAGGAATATAAATTTTGAGTTTCTTATATAAAAGAAACCATGTGATATTTAAGCTTGTGTGTCTGACTTATTGTATTTAACGTTATGTTCTGAAGTTACATCAATTTGTCTGAAAATTCCTCAAATTTATCTATTACACTTTCTACATCCATTCATCTGTTGATGGACATATACCCTGTTTCCAAGATCTAGCTTTTAGATCTTGGAACTGTGCTTCTGTAAACATGGGTATTCATGTATCCCTGTAATACAGTAACTAAAACTCTTTTGAGAAGATACCTAGAAGGGGGATAGATAGGTCAAATGGAATGTCTCTTTTTAGTATTTTGAGTCATCTCCACGCTGATTTCCATAGTGGTTGTACTAGTTCACGTTGCCAACAACAATACAGAAGAGTTCCTTCTTTCTCACTTTCTCCCCAGCAGTTGATATTATTAGATTTTTTGATGATAGCCATTTTTCTGAGGTAAGATGGTGTCTCATTGTAGTTACAATTTGCGTTTCACTTCAGGCCAGCATTGTTGAATTCTTTTTCATGTATTTATTGACCATTTGTACTTCTTCTGAAAACTATCTATTCATCTCAGTTGCCTACTTTTGATGGGATCTTTTATTTTGGGGAGTCTATTTTACTGAGCTCTTTATATATGCTAGATGTCAGTCCTATGTCCAAAGGATAGCTGACAACATATTCTTTCCATTCTGTACATTGTCTCTTCACTCTGTTGGTTGTTTCCTTTGTTGTTCAGGAGCTTTTTAATTTGATGTAATCCTATTTCTTTATTCTCAGTATTATTTCTTGTACAACTGGGGTTCTAGACAGAAAGTCCTTACATACACCTATTTTTTCAAGAGTTTTACCTATTTTATCTTCCAGCAGATTGTTTCTGTTTGAATATTTAGATCTTTGATCCATTTTGATTTTAGTTTAGTACATGGTGAGACATATGGGTCTACACTCAATCTTCTTCATGTGAATATCCAATTTTCCCACCAATGTTTATTAAAGAGGCTATCTTTCCTCAACTATATGTTTTTGGCCCCTTTGTCAAAGATCAAATAGCTGTATGTGCCCAGATTTGTTTCTGCTTCTTCAGTTCTGTTCCACTGAAGCACATGCCTGTATCTGTGCTAGTACCAAGCTGTTTTAATCACAGTAGCCTTGTAGTAAAACTTCAAATCTGGGATGGCAATGCCTTCTGCTTTGCTTCTGTTACCCAGGATTGCTGTTGCCGTACTGTGTCTCTTCTAGTTCCATATGAATTTTAAGATTATTTTCTCTAGAACTGTGAGAAATACTGTTGGTATTTTGACTTGGATTGCATCAAATTTGTATATTGGTCTTGAAATATATAGCCATATTGATTGTGTTGGTTCTACTTATCCAGGCTCAGGAGATATTTTTCCATTTTCTGTTGCTCTTCATGATTTCTTTTTTCAGTCTGATGCAATTTTCATTTTAGAGGTCTTTCACCTCCTTAGATAGGGTATTATCTAGGTACTTAAATTTTTTGATGCAATTGTGAACAATGTTGTTTTCCTAATTGATTTTTCACTGACTTCATTATCAGTGTATAGGAATGCTATTGATATTTGTGTGTGTGTGTGTGTGTGTGTGTGTGTGTGTGTGTGTTTGTATCCTGCTATACTACTGCTGAACTTGATTCTCAATTCTATGAGTCTCTTGGTGGAGTTTTTTTTTTTGTCCTGTATGTAAAGGATCATGTTATCTGCAAATAACGATATTTTGACTTCTTTTTTCCCCTATATATCTCTTTCATTTCTTTTTTTTTGCCTGATTGCTCTGGCTAATGTTTTGATGACTGTGTTGAAGAGGAGTGGTAATAGTGGACACTCTTGTCTTGTTCATGATTCTAGAGGCAAGGTTTTCAACATTTCCCCATTTAATATGATGTTGGTTGGTTGGTCATAAATGACTTTTATCATATTAAGACAAGTACTTTCTACACCTATATTCTTCACGGCATTTCTCATGAATGGATGTTGGATTTTATCAAAGGCTTTGTCTGCATCTATTGAGATGATCATGTAATTTTGTCCTTGCTTCTGTTCATGTGATGAATTACATTTATTCATTTTTGTTTGTTGACCCATCCTTGCATCACTAGGAGGAAGTTTACTTTGTAATTATGTGTGATTTTTTTGATGATTTGTTGCATTCTGTTTAACAGTAATTTGTTAAGGATTTTTGCATACCTGTTTATCAGAAAAATTGGTCTACAGCTCTCTCTTTGCTTAGATCATTTTCTGATTTGGGGATAAAGATAATGTTAGCTTCTAGGTATGAATTTGGAGGTACTTCCTCCCTCTCTATTTTATTAAAAAGTTTGAAGAGTGTTGGTGTTAGATCTTTCCCAAAATTCTTACAGAATTCAGTTATGAAGCCATCAGGTCCTAGGCTTTTCTTAGTTGGTAGTTGATTTATTACTGCCCTAATTTCATTGCCTGTTACTAGATTGTTCGAGATTTTTCAGTCTTCTTTGTTCAGTTTTGGCAATTCGTATGTGTCTAGGAATCTTCCCATTTCTTCTGAATTCTCTAATATTTTGTCATCTATGTTTATGAAGTAGTTGCTAATAATTTTCTGGAATTTAGCAGTGTCTTTTGTGATTTTGACTTTTCATTTCTAATTGCTTTAGTTTGTGTCTTTTCTTTCCTGTATTTAGGTAAGATTTGCTAAAGGTTTTCCTACTTTATTTATTCTTTCAAAGAACCAGCTCTTTTTTTTTCTTTTTTTTCTTTTTTAATTTTAAACCAAGAACATGTATTGGTACATTTTACATATAATGGTTACATTCATCACATTTATTTTGTACCTGTACATGATGCATCTTGGTTCTCCCCCCCTTCCCCGCCCCTCCCCTCTGTTCCCTCCCTCCCTAATTAGAGCAGGTTTATTTTAATTTTCCATATTTTCCCTTTCCCTTTTCTTTCCTTTGTTGCCTTTCTGCTTTTCCCCTTCTTTCTTTCTAGTACTCCTCTCCTTTGTATATTATCTTCCTTTTATATAATATCTATTACACCTCTTTGTCCTTATTTACAATTATGATTGAACCAGCTCTTTGATTCATTGATTCTTTGCATCGTATTTTTAGTCTACGTTTCATTGATTTCTGTTCTGATATTTATAATTTCCTTCTTTGTGCAAGTTCAGGTTTGGATTATTCTTCTTTTTCTAAAACTGTGAGATGAATCATTAGTTATTTAATTTGGGCTTGATCTATTTTTCTGATATGGGCACTCACCACCATAAATTTCCCTCATAAGACTGCTTTTATTGTGTCCCATAAGTTCTTCAAGTTGTAGGGGCATTATCATTTAATTCTAGGAACTATTTTTTTTTCTTAATTTCCTCTGTGAGCCCTTGATTATTCAAGAACATGTTGTTTAATTTCCCTGTGTTTGCATAGTTTCAGTAGTTTCTCTTGTTATTGGTTTGTAATTTCATTTCACTGTGATCTGATAGTATGCATAGTAGAATTTAGATTATTTTGCATTTTCTTAGGCATACTTTATTCACTAGTATGTGGTCTATTTTGGAGAAAGTACCATGTGGTGAAAAAGAATGTGTATTCTGTTGTTGTTAGGTGGAATGCTCTGTATGTATCTATTAAAACCATTTGTTCAAAGTTTGGTTTAACTTTGATATTTCTTTATTTTGTTTTGTTTTGTCTTATTAATCTGTTTATTTGTGATTATGGGCTATTGAGGTCCCCCACTATAAATGTATTGATGTTTATCTCATCTTTTATGTCCAATTAGTGTCTGTTCCGTGAAGTTGGGTGGACCATAGTTTGATGTACATATGTTTATAATTGTTATCTCTATTTAACTGACCAGTCAACTCACAAGGATGCCCTAAGCATTAGTCTTCTTTGAGTCATCCACCAGCTGTTGGGTCAACTTTTATGTTCACTTGTTTTTATGGTATCTCTTATTAGTTGTTCACTAACCACACCCCTGTTTTCCAGATCTGACACTCTGTCCACACACTGGGCACTTCTGCTGCTCATACTTTCAATCATATTTTAATCTCCTGGACTTCCGATTGTGACTTTGTTTTTTATCAATGTCTTTTCTTTTCTATGTTTGGTATTCATGTTTTTCATCTGTCTCTTTAGTGTCACTAGGATTTTATTAGTGTGTGCTCTTGATTCACTGGTCATTTGTTTCATTATGGTCATTATCTGTTTAGTTATATCTTCTTTGAGTTCCAGAAGTACTTTATTGAACCATTTTGTTACCTCCCTTGATAGCCTTTCATACATTTCTGCTCTGTGGTTTATGGTTTTCCCCCACCTTAATGCTCCCTGGATTGGCTTTGAGGGAATACAAAGGTTTTGGAAGCATTTTTCTCCCTTGTCTTCTCATATTTCTATTTTTCTGTTTGTTTTTTGTGCTAGAGTTTGCAGCTTCTTTTGCCCAGTGCCTGGTTCTTCAGGAATGGGCCACAATATTGCTTATGACCCCCAGCCAATCCAGTATTGGCATACAGAGGATGCCAGTTGACAGCAACAACTATGTCACCTTAGTTATATTAGTAAAGTCAATGACAAAAATGATATCAAATATAAATTGGATATTGACAAACCGTAAGAGCTATTCATAAACTACCTTAACCAAAGCAAAGAGGTCTATGATTTTAGTATACACACTTAGGCAACCCAAATATTGAGCTACAGCATGTTAGTCTACTAGTTTCTGCTGGACGTCGACAGCAGCGCAAGAGCTCAAGCAGACAACTGGACTAAATGATGTCCTTCAGATCCACTCCCCCTAAAAATTTCACCCACCAAACCTGGCCTCCCACTCCTGAACACAGGCCCCCTGGTCTTCCTGGTGTGACCTTGAACTTCTCAGGGGATCTCAGGAGATCTCTGTTTAGCTCTCACCATCTCCAAGCCTATCTTCCAAGGCCACCTGCTGCCCAATCTCTGAGGAAGGGTAACACTTCGGTCCTGGAGTGAAACTAGCCTCTGGGTTGTTGGTCTTGTCCTCAATCAGCTTCATCTTTTAGTTGTCACCTCTGCCACCTATTGCTTAGGAGAATGAAGTTGCAGAGCTAGGGATTTGGTATTATGGCCACTCTCCCCATCTCCTGCATGGGTCTTGGCACAGGGTGCCCAGTGGTGGTGATGGTGGGGAAGGCAGCACAGGGCCTCGTGCTTCCTCCCCTTCATGTACTGCTGTGTGAGGTGCTTGGTGGTGGTGGCAAGGCCCGCGCTTCCTTTCTCTGTTTCTCCCACACAAGTCAGGGCATAAGGCAGCTACCAGGCAGGTGGGATGGAGCCTCCTTACTTCTCTTCTGCCACATGGTATAAGGATCTTGGTATTCATGGCAGCAGAGCAGGCAAGGCAAGGCCTCTTCTCTACTCCTCTGACATGCAGATAGCCCACTACATATTTGGATATTAAAATCACATGAACAGAAATTGTTATGAGCATTAAATAGTAAAACTGAATGATGAAAATTCTGCACATCGAAACTTGTGAGATGAAGTAAAATTTATATATACATAGTAGAAAATGTGGAATGTTCAATATTTATGATAAAGAAGAAGACCGGTAATCATACAGACATTCAGCTCATGAAGTTAGAAAAAGAAAAATAGAATGAATTTTAAAAAATTGAGGAAAAGGTAGGAGGAGAAATTAATAAATAGAAAATAAACATTTAGTGGAAGGGATCATTAAAGCTAAAAGCTCATTCTTTGAAAGAGTAATAAAACTAAAAACAAAAAACCCTGGCAAGGAAAAAGAGGTCACAAATAATGTTAGTAATTAAAAAGAGAATGTAACTATAGATGTTCCAGATGTGAAAAACTATAATGAGAGGATGTTGTGAATAACTTTATGCCAATAAATTTTAATTCAATGTGATCATTATGTATACAATGTACCAATACATGTTCTTGGTTAAAAATTTAAAAAAAATTTAATTCAAGTAAACTGAACAAGTTCCTAGTGTATTTGCTAGCGAAATGAACTCTATAGTTTGTTTTACAATCTTTTATGAAATGAATTGGCATCAGCTGTATATAATTTCTTATATAAAAATTATATAAGGAAATAGAAAAATGGGAGTACCACACCAACTTATTCTGTGAGATCAGGGTAACCCTAAGGGGAAAATAATGACAAAAAAAGAAATGAAGTTCACCATCTAGTTTCTATTATAAGCCTAATTGTAAGAATCTCAAAATATTAAAAAAAACAAATACAGCAGAATGTATTAAAAATGACATGTTGGATTAATCTCAGAAATGCAACAATAATTTTAACACGAGACATATAGTAATGTAATTTACCACATTAATAGATTAGAAGAGGAAAAATGTCCCTCTCAGAAAGATTTTCACACAGTATTATATGGATAATTCCTGAGAATTCATTTGACCTTCATTGAAAATGAAACATTTTTAAAGCAATAAGCAGTAAGTTTTATGTCTCAGATTTTGGTTGGTTACTTTCTATTAACATGTAAGTGTTGTGGATTTCATTTATTTTAAAATAATACTTATAATTTCTTGATTGCAAAATAATACATCTTTATTGTAGAAAGTAGGAAAATACAGAAAAGCACAAAAAGAAGAAAAATTATCTGCTATTCCACAGTTGCTTTTTGCCGCATGTCTTCCAATAGTTTTTGTGTGTAATTCTGTAATTGACACAAATGTGATTGTGCTGCATATATCATTCTGCTGTAAGCTTGTAGTTTCCTTTATAAATATAAAATATATTTCATATCTTATCTCTAACAGCTTTATATGTCTTCCTTTATGGATTGATTGTGTCATGTCAAATAAATACACCATAATTATTCAGTTACTTCATCATTGTTAGATATTTTAGGTTATTTTAAACATAAGATCTTACAGTGATTAATACTATTCTTATGGATGAGGATTTGTATTTGTTTGTGGTTTTCCTTAGGATACATAACTACAAGTAAAAGTGCTAACATGTACATGACACCTCAAAAAATTACCGAATAGGTACAAATCTTTTTATCTTTCCATCTCCTTTTCAGAAACACTTCCAGTGTACATTTGAACTTATCATACAGTGGCACTGGAGATGTAGCTCCATGACAGAGCACTTGCCTAGCACGTGTAGGGCCTCGCGTTCAAACACTAACACTGCACTCCCCCCAAAGCATATATACACATGTCTATATTAAAGCTAGGGTGTCAGATCAGCTATTTTGGAAACAGTTGACTAATAATTTTGAAAACATCAAAGCAATATTGTATAAAATACATCAGAGTATATGAAAGGTATGTAAAAATTTAAATGTAAAAGATAAAAATTGCAAATATCCTAGAACAAATTATAGAGACAATATTCTCATAAATGCAGAGTAATGAATAACTTTCTAAGTATGTGATAAAAATCTAAAAATATAAAGGAAAATATTAGTATATTGGACTACTTTCTAAACCGTTTTGTGTAAAAATATATCATGAAAAATACTAGAAAATGCCATATTTGGGAAAAAATCCTTTACATGTGTGAAAAAGTCTTGATTTATTAATACATAAAGTGGTAAAGACTATGTATTATGTACATGCATTTATGCTTAAACACACACACACTTACATACACTTTTGGACCTTTTTCAAGAAACAGAATTCAAAGCCTTTTGGCCTTTTTCAGGCTGAGAATTGAAAAAGAGATTTTTCTGAGTCCAGACTGTAAATTGCAAAAGGCTTTTTACACTGAGGTTCAGGTGAGATGAAGCAGAGCAATTTTGGCCCCTTACATTTGGAACTCAGATAGAAGGCATATTCTTTTCATCATTGTCTGGAGCTGTCGCTCTAGTCTTGAGCTAAGGACAAAAATAAGACAGCTATGAAAATCTGGGTATAACAACTAAGCTGCTGATAATTAATTTATTCCATGGTAAAGTAGGTAGTGATATAGTACCATCTGTATGTGATTTATGGACAAACTCTTTAACATTTTAGTAAAATTTTTGTATTTAAGAGACTCCGAAGGAGAGAGGAAAGAAGAAAGAACAAGAAAAATTAAACCGTTTCCTGATGGTAGTAACAGAAAAATATTAGCCCACCAGTAAACAGGGGAGAAGAAGCCACTTCTTACAGACTATTTTAGACACATTGTCCTAGTAAATACTAATCTTTACTAACCTTCACCTCATAATAAAGAAGGTATAGTATTGGTCTTCAGAAAAGAACTGTTTTATTGGCAGCTGTGTAGTCTGGATCACGTCTTACAGAAATAATAAAGCATGTTTTGACTAGTAGTCATGATGACAAAGATAGAATGGCTTTTAAGCACTACAAGGAACACTGTAAATCAGCCATCTCCACTAACTTTCTAATGTGCAATTGACCATCCCTACCTTACAACTCAATGTAACCTCTGTTAGGCAAGTAGGAAAAGCAGAGTGGGCTGGGAATGTTAGAAGCAGTATCTGGGTTTATGTACTTGGGTTAGCTATTGCCTGGTCTCTTTTTATCATCAGACTTTCAAAATGGTTAATATAAAAAAAAACACTAGGATGAATCATTGTGTTATTCAGTGGTTATTAAAATCTGCTGCCTTCCCTGGGTGCCTCATCATCCATCCAGCCCCAGCATTTTGTGCGTTGAAAAGAACATTGCCTGAAGGGAAAACACTTGGACAAACAGTACACTTGGACACAATCCAACTGTAAACTTTGAAGCATGTTCCTGAGCCAAATAGGAATGCATCTTATTGTGTTTTTGCCCCAGTTTTGATTGATTTGTAATATCAAAAGAGTCTCAGTTTTGAATAAACTGCACTGTAATTTATACCAACCTAGAATGTAAAAGTAATTAAGCAATTTATAAATTAGATATGTCTAGTACTTACAGAAGGTGCAAAAGAGAGACTCAAAAGGACTCTTTGAAGACATTAACCAGGGCAGAATCTAGCATAATGCATTGAACTGGCCAGCATTTAGTAAATGTTTGTTAAATTGAACTGAATAATTCTGAAAATAGCATTCTCTCTCACTACTTTGCTAAAAACTTTTTCAGTGGTTTTTTATTGGTAAGAAATCTGAATTCAACTCCACTTCCTAGTCTGTACCTACTGATGTGCTTCCTTGACCATCGCATCATAGATATGCCTCCCAAGCCTTTGACTGGTCATACTCCAAAAAGGATGTTCTCCCTTCACATTATCCAAAGGATTCACACCCTTCCATTTATAGCATGGATTTTCCACATTTTCCTGCTTCTTCCACCCTGACTGTCAAGCTCCAAAGTATTTCTTCTTATTTCTCTCTCTCTTCACACTCTATCTCATTTGGATCTTAGAAAGTACCATATACTTATTGGTCTTTTCAAAGTTTAGATTTGTTGATGTTATTTCTTCAATCAGATCATTAACTCATAGAAGTAAGGGGATACTGTCCCATATCTCTCTGTATACCTTACCTCTTTTTTCTTGGGTTTTCAATCTAGGGTCTTAAGCTAGGGAGAAGACCTCTTTAGGCTCTGTGGATACAAATGTATTTTAGTGAGTCAGATTTCCTTGTAATCCTTTATGTGTTATTTTACTTTTGAACTTTTTCATGAGAGTAGAATATTCATCTATATAAGTGAACAAATCATAAAGGTATATACAGTGCAATGATTTTTTTTTTTTGGTGCTGGGAATCAAACTCAGGGCATTTTGCTTTCAAGGCAAGCACGCTAACCAGTGCAATGAATTTTTATAAGGCAAATATAACTGTATAACTAGCAAGCACCCAGAACAATGAACAAGAATATTACCAGAATCTCAGAAAAATGTAAAGCTCAATAATTTTTTGTGGTGCTGGGATCCAACTCAGGGACTTGTGCATGTTGGCTAAGCACTGAGCTACACCTCCAGTCCACTCAATGAATTTTTATAAAGCAAACATAATTGTATATCTACCAAGCACTTTGGAAGAGGAACAGGAACATTACTAGCATCCCAGTATCCTGTTTCCTAACACAATAGATTTGTTTTGCTAGTTCTTGAACTTTAAATAATAGAAATCACTGTTACATGTTTTAGATTATATATTTAAAAACATTGTTATGAGAAGGTGTTCAAAACCTTCACTGCTGAAAGTGGCACAAAGATTAAAAATAAAAAAAGGTGCAGAACAAGAGACAATCTCTTAGGCTTCCTCAGCCCTAAGATTCCCGAAACTCTGATTCTCCATACAAAATGTAGAGGAATTTGCAGAAGTAATTGCAAAAGTAAAGTGATTCAGAATCTGATAATGCCTAAAATAAAGTGGCAGCGCCAAAGGTTTGCAAAAATTGAGTCATAATTAGTCAGTTCTTGCTATGAGGGCAAGTTGGGAAGAGTACTTTTCGACTTAACAAAATGAGGTTTAACTATTTTAGCATATATTGCTAATGGCTTTGCATTTCACAATAATTTTAAGAATAGACATTTTCTTGGTGGACTAAATTCTCATATTCTCTAGTACATGGTTTTGCATGTAAAAGGAACTCAGTAAATATTTGGTTATTCATTTTGTGCCTTGGTCATCTTGAAACAAAATGTCAGCTCATTAATCCTTTTGAAATTGTATTTTTTGTCTAGTTGGAAATTTATAACAGACTTCAATGAAACTTTTTTGCTCAGTATGAATTGTAGAGAGACATGTTTGCACTGAGGGTGGTCAACACTAAAAGGACCTAGAAGCATAAAGAGAGATTCATCTACCTAATCAGGAATAGCTGCAAATGAACATCAGCTCCTTGCAGTGTCTTTGTGATATAAATGCATCAGTATACTTCTCTAAAGTAGGTGTGGTAGTGCAGAGTTATAATCCCAGCACTCTGGGAGACTGAGGCAGAAGGATCAAAAGTTCGATCCCAGTCTGGGCAATTTAGTGAGACGCTATCATAAAATAAAAAGTAAAAAAACACTGGCAGCATGACTCCATGTGAAGGCTCAGGATTCAAGTTCTATCTTCAGTACTACATGTGCTTTATTTAGGGTGTTAAATGCAGCCTATTTGCTTCTTCTTTTATCCTAGCATTTTTTTTGAGACATGCTCTCACTATGCAGTTCAGGCAATCCTCCTGCCTCAGCCTCCCAGGAGCTGGGATTACAAGCATGTGCCACCATGCCCGGCTTTGATGTTCTGAATATTTTCCATTTATACGATGCCATTTTGGGGTGTTAATCATGCATGTGGCATTATATTTAGGGTCTGTGACAGATTAAAAAGAAATAGAAAATGCTGGTCTCAATTATCTTGTTATTTAATAACCATTTTAAGGAAAAAGAATAACAAAAAGTACAAAAAAATCAAAGTTGACTGTGTTTAATCAACAACAATTTTTTAAAAAGCATTAAAGTTATTGAATCTTAAGTGAGAATCTTCCTTTAGGGAGGTTCAGAAAAGCCCCCAAAATGGGTCATCACCATTATGGGTCGTTTTGAATCCCTCTGTGGGAGGGGCTGTGGGGATAGCGATTGGACAAGAAGGGAGGGCTGGGGGACTCGTCCTGAAATTGCATTTACATTAGCAAATACACTATGCTTCTGTATATATTACATGCTTATTTGTGGTAGACCTCCAAGAATAGTTGGGGTCTGACTTAATGAAAGAGAGAGGATCTTCTTGCTTTCAGATTCAGAACCTATTGTGTGGAACTGCCTTTGTGGAAGATGTGACATATATTCTCAAGGAAGTTGGATCCACTATAGAGTAGCATGATGGGTATGCAGAGAAAGTCATTGCAACTATAAAAAATTTCGAGATGTATGCCAAGCTCAAGTAATAAGTGATCAAAGGAGAAAGAGAGGTCACACTCACCTTGGTGGTCAGGGAAGCCTTCCTAGCAGCTCAGGTGAAACTTGAGCTAGGCCTTGAAGGAAACACAAAAATTGGGTAAGCAGAAAGAAGACAGAACCCAGGAAGAATTACACTGATTGTTGTCTCTGACTTTCTAGTCAACACTGACTTCTTCAGGTTACTCATCTTCTGCAAAACATCATTTTACAAATTTTAAATGTATAATCCTTTGAATTGGTTTTGAAGTATAAACCTCATTTCCCCAACCAGTCAGTCCAAAGGTAATTTAGCATTGGGAGGTAGTGCTGGGTCCTACCTTTCTGTTCTGAAAGAGTTAACAGAGTTTCTATAGGTATCTCACCACCAGGAGTTCAGATACTGGGCCCCAGACTTTAGATAAGAAAAATGCCTTTGTGCTGGAGTGTACTTAATAAGAGAGCACCTCTGTCCAGACACATTTGATGAATTCACCCAACTTGGAAAAACCCAGGCCGAGGCATAGGGGTTAAGGTGATTAGAGAACAGGCTCCCTTAACTGTCTTCATTCCAAGGTCTTGAATTCATTCTTGGGAGTGCTTGAGAAGGGAGGGTGGAAAGAGTAGGAGGAGGGGTGGAGGTGGGGGATACAGAGTTTCTGACCTGAATTCCACAGCAGAGGAATGTGTGAACAGTGAGAGGCACAGGTACAGGCTAGTGCTCTCACATACCTGGGGAAAACAGTTCTTATCCAACTCCCATTACTCCACAGAGAGTCGGCAGTTTGCTCTAAATAATTAATATTTTTGTTTAAGAACTTATTTTGTAGTTTTATTCATAAATAATTATTAATATTTTTAATTCATACAGTTTGTAGAATCGGGGGTACCATGGAAAAGAATTAAGACTTTAATACAAACACACAGAAGAAATTGGCTGTAAGAATGTCCAATCCAAATAGTTTGATTAAAGCGATCCTGGATCAGACATGTTCAATGAGGAATATGAAGGATAGAAATCATGTTTGTTCTCATCAGGGAACTACAAAATGGTTAACTGGGAGAGAAAATGAGAGAATAGGAGGGAATAATTCCCTCCTATGGATTATTTAGGATTTTCTACATGCAAGATTATGTCATTTGTGAATAGAGTTTTGCCTCCTCTGTTCCAATCTATATGTATTTTTATTTATTTTTCTTGCTTCATTGCTCTGATTATAATCTCCAGTAAAACACTAAATGAAGGTGGCTTCCTTGTGTTTTCTTTATCTTAGTGGGAAAGATTTCAGTCTTCCAACACTAAATGTGATGTTATCTATGGATTTTTTATAGATGTTTTTGTCAGGCTTAGGAGGTTTCCTTTTGTACCTACTTTGTTGAGTGCTTTTATCATAAAAAGTACTATGTTTTGTCTGATAAGTTTTTGTGTCTATTGAGATAATCATGTAGATTTTTTGACTTGTTGGTATGGTATGTCACATTAATTTATTTTTATCTTTAGTTGTACTTTACTAATTTCATTTCCCTCTAAGCAGTGATTGAGCTGCATCTTATAAATTTTAGTGGTTGTGTTCTCATTTCATTCACCTCAGAGTATTTTCTAATTTCCCTTTTGATTTTTTCATTGGCCCATTGGGTTGTTTTAGGAGTTTTTTACTTGAGAATTTTCCAACTGTTTTCCTTCTATTGATTTCTAATTGTGTTGCACTGTGGATAGACTGCATACTTTGTGTTATTTGTATCCTCTTAAATTTATTGAAGTCTATTTTTTTAATTTTATTTTATTTTAATGGTACATTTTAGATGTACATAGTGATAACATTCATCATAGGAGATTTGTACCTGTACGTGACATATCTTGTTGCTTCTTTTTTTCCCATCCCCTCATCCCCTCCTCCCTCCCTATTTACAAAAGCTTTGTTTCCATTTTTTCCTTCCATTTCTTATTTCTCTTGTCCTCTGTTCCGTTCCCCCTCCCTTATAGTCTGTCATGTGGCCTAGCCTGGAAAATGTTCCATATGCACTTGAGAAGCTTGTACAATTCTGCCGTTGTTGGATTGAGTATTCCGTGAATTTCTATTGAATCTATTCGGCTTATAATGTTTTTTTTCAAACTTTTGATTAATACATGTTTATAGTGCATATTGATTACATTCACTGTGGGGAGTAGATAACATGTACATAAAGTATTTTAATTCTTTTTGCATCTCTTCCGCTCCTTGCCCTCCCCTCCCTCTATCTCAAGATCCCCTTTACCATTACCAAAGATCTATTTTCCTATTTCTTACTGTCTATCTTTTCTTTAGCTCTTTAAATGATTTATACTTTGGATTTTTCACGTAAGAGAAGTTATGCAATATTTAAGCTTGTGTGTCTGATTTATTTCATTTAACATTATGGTCTAAAGGTGCATCCATTTTTTCCTATGAATGACTCAAGTTTATCCTTTCTTATAACAGAGTAGTACTCCATTGTGTATAAATACCATATTTTCTTTATTCATTCATCTATTGATAGATATATAGACTACTTCCAAAATTTAGCTATAACCTCTTTAATAAGTTGTGCTGAGAAAACTGATTACACATAGGCAGAAGATTGAACCTAAACCCACATGTATCACCATGTGCCAAAATAAAATCAAAGTAGAAAAAAAAAGACCTAGATATTAAAACAGAAACATTTAAGCTACTGGAATATAAAATAAGTAAAAATCATTGAAGATGCAAACACAGGTAAGGTCTTTTTGAACAGAACCCCAATGGCTTAGAGCAGTAATGGCGAACTTTTAGAGCGTGCGATAATACAAACAGCCCACTGCAGCACACATGCCGTAAGTTTGCCACCACCAGCTTATAGTGTTGTTGAAGTCTTCTTTGATGATGTTTGCCTACCTGTTGCATCTAATAGTAAAGGGAGGAAATTGGAATCTCTATTGTTGAATTATCTAATTCTCACTTCATTTCCATCAAGTTTTATGTATATCTTGGTGCACTGTTTCATAGATACACATATGTTTTTAATTTTTATATTTTCCTGATAGATTGACAATTTTATCATTATGAAAATCACTGTTTATCTCACATAGCATTTTTGTTTTAAATTCAATTTGTCTAATTTGATCTTAAAGTGTGACTCTTTATACAGAAATCATGACTCTATAGTTGGTCAAATGCTTCTTTCTTTTTATTCATTATAATCTCTGCTTTTTATGTATTCTGACAAATTGCAGTATTCAGTCCATTTACATTAAGTGAAGTAATTGTTAAGTGTTATGATGGAGTATAAGTCTACTTACTTTCTGTTTATTTTCTTTCTCCCCATCTAGTCTTTGTTTCTTTGAACTTGATTTCCTGTTTTTAAAAAAGTAACCAAAGGATTTTTTTTTAAATTATGCTTTGCTTACTTTAGTTTTCCATTTCATCTCATCACTATTAGTTTTAAATATGTCTCTTTGTTATCATTTGGGTTTTGTGGGGATTATGATGCTTGCTCTAGGGATCACAATTAATTTATCACAGTATATCTGTGCATTGGTATGAAGGTGTGGAATAATCTGGTATTTTTAAAAACTATGCGTTCTTTGTGCCTGAATTTAGCAATTAATGTAGAGGTCAATGTAACTATTAATCAAATTACAATGGTGATAATATTTCCATTTATCAAGTGCTTATTATGTGCCAAACACTATGGTAACTTTATATATGTTAAATTAAATGATCTAATCCTCACAACCACCCAGTCAAGTAGATATGAGAAAAATAAGGCTCAGTAACTTTACAAAGGTCACATAGCAAGTAAAAGGCAGATTCAGCAATAAAACTCCAGCAGATGTAATGGAGATGAAAGGAAATGATATATTGTTGCTGGGGTGCATTTGAAGATTTCTGGACAAAGGCAAGATGTGAACAGACTTGCATTTTATTACTATCACTCTGGCTGCTGTGGAAATTGATTGGAGAACATCAAGGATAGAACTGAAATACCAGTGAAGATACTATTCTGACAGTCTATGTGAGACGTGATGAGGGCTAAAAATAAGATAATAATAATAGGAATAAGAGGAGAAAATTCTAATTCAAGAAAAAAGAGAAATATATACATTAAAATCAGTATTACCTGATATTAAATTAACCATAAGGAGAATGAAATATGAAGAAAATTGAGACTGAGTAATTTCAACTTTGTGCCTAGTATTGTGCTAAGCTTAGGAAGAAAGAGATACTATCAATTATGATAACAATATCATCAATTGCATATGTTTTTTTAGATTGCATGCTAATGCTAATGGCATTAATAATGACATTAATATCATTATTTTAATGATACTTTTATTATCAGTAATTCATTCAATGATTATGATAATGGTCAACATTTACCAAGTGCTACCTATCTCCTAGATCCTTTGTTTCTTTTTTTTTTTTTTTTTTTTTTTTTTTTTTTTTTTTTTTTTTTTTTTTTTTTTTTTTTTTTTTTTTTTTTTTTTTTGTGGTGCTGGGGATCGAACTCAGGCCCTTGTGCTTGCAAGGCAAGCACTCTGATCACTGAGCTAAATCCCTAACCCCTCCTAGATCCTATTCTAATTGTTTTCTCCACATGCATTATCTCATTTAAGCTCCATAACAGCCTTATTATTTAGGTATTGATCACATTTTGCAGTAGTAGAAACTATAATGACTTTGGTGGAAACTGTGTGACTTTGGGCCCAAAGTCACACAAGCTAGTAAATAATATACCATATCTCATCTGAAGGCACTTATGTCTTTTATTTAATCTGTACAATGCTTTTTAAAAATTTTTTTTCAAAATGTTTTTGAAACATTCAGATTATTCCAGAGTATTCACATTTTTAAAAAGTACAGATTTTAGGCTAGGCTTGATGGTGGGCCCTGTAATTCCAGCACTCTGGGAGGCTGAGGTAGGAGGATTGTAAGTTCAAGCCCAGCCTGTGAGCAATTTAACAACATAGGGAGACCCTGTCATAAAATAAAAACTAAAAAAAGGCTGGGGATGTATATTAGTGTGGAAGCCCTGGGTTCATTCTCCAGTACTAAAGAAAAAGAAAAAGAAAAATTTGTCTTAGTTTTTAAAAATAAAGATTTTTCAGCTTTTTTTCAAAAATATGTTAGAATCTTGGCTTCACATGTGCTTTCTCACATAATGTTTAGCTGGTCATAATGGGCTAAGCTTTATTCTTATTTTTTAATTTTTTTGGCTTTTTGAAAAACCATCTTGTTATGTAGCCCAAGCTAGACTTGAACTTGCTGTGTAGCTCAGTCTGGTCTTGGATTTGGAATCTTCATGCCCTAGACTTCTAGGTGCTGGGATTTGAGCTATCCCTATAAGTAAGTCATAGCCTCTCAAGTAGACCTCAATGCCATCCACCCTGCTTAACTCATTTAGGTTATCTGACCTTCCCTGTGGAGAGAGGATTTATATACCTTGAGATGTAAGATATACCCACAGTTCTCAGAGAAATTTGGAGAAATAAGACAACAGACAAACAGATAATAAACAATACAATCTGTATTTTAATGATATACTCGTGAGTTTTTTTGTTTGTTGTTTGTTTGTTTGCAGTATAAGGATTGTACCCAGTGCCTCATACGTTAGGCAAGTGTTCTGCCACTGAGCTATATCCAAGGGCATAACATTTTAAAGGAATAGTGATGTGAACTGGACATTTTTATAGCAGATAGCTTACACTGAAGAGAAGATGCAAATAGAATTGGAAAGGTAGTGTTCATCTACTCTATGGGAAATAATGCTGTAATAATATAATAATAATAGTGCTCACTATGTCTCCAGCATTGTAATAATTACTTTCTTTATATGTACACACACACACACATCTTTGAATCCGTTCAACCACACTATGAAGTAGATTATCATTATCTTCTTTTTACACAGGAAGAAAACGAGGCCCATGTTAGTTTGGTGATTTTTTCACAAACACACAGCTACTTAATGATTCAAGAACCCTGGGCTTCTGATTTCTAGCTCAGTATCCTTTATAGTGTAATTTCAGAAAGTGCTGAAAATTGCAGTTTCCCCATTCTCTAAGGAGAGTTTGTAGATGAAAGAGATAATACTATTGTACAGAACTTACAGGTATGATTTGCCTCAGGTGTTCTACAATTGCTTCTACATTTCTTTTAGGATGTTGTTGAATAAAAAAAGAGACAGATCAGTAGTGGCAAAGAGATCCTAAAAGTTAATCAATACCAGAGATTGTTGCGGATTGAAATTGATGTTATTGCCTTATAGAAAACCTCCCAGATTCAATGTGTATCCAGTACCCTGTTTATTATAAAGCTCAGTAAATAACCTGTAGGCCATTTGAGACTTCAGCATCCACCCTGGCCAGTGCATGATCTGTGCTTCCAGCCCTGAAGAAATCCAGTTCCCAAAAAGTGATTCAGTTAAACTTTTTCTTTTAAAAGGCAATTCAGCAATTTATGAAGTTAGTTTACTGAAATAATCCCCTCAAGCCATGGAGTGAAATTTATAGTGGAAAGAATATGAACAACATTCTTGATTCACAGATGTAAAAAGTAGCTTTCTTAAATTTAATCTGCACTGATTAAATATATTAAGATCTCCATTAGCTTGTGTTCTTAAAACAGTGGATTAATGGCATTACCTAGTTAACTGAGTATAAATCAAAATGCCTCCTGCTGAAGAATCTCGGTAAATACACAAATCCATGTTGGATACTTAATGGATTCTTGGGATCATTATCAAATATTGGGTGTAGAGGGAGTTCTAGGATAGACCATCAGCTCCAGCCTTCTGAGTAGCTTTGTAGTAAGGGACAGAGCTAGGACAATAATCTGGGACTCCAGCTCCTGGAAAATGTTAATGTTGGGCTGGGGACGTAGACCAGTGGTAGAGCATTGCTTAGCATGTACAAGGCCTTGGGTTCAGTTTCCAACAATTCAAAAAAGGACTCAAGGCCTGAACCACCAAGATAAGCTGCTTCCAAATTCCTGACTCAAAGAAACTGCAAGGGAAAATTAGCATATATGCATTTTAAAGATGCATATATAGCTATAAGAGAAAATAAGCATATATATTCATATTTGTCAGAATATATCTGGATGTCTCCAACCCTACAAATATTCTATAGTAGTCTAAGTGTACTAGGAAACTCAGGAAACTTGAACAATTTCACAGAGGGGTGGAAAGATCCAGTTTACATTATTAGCAAACATACAAGGCAGTGACTAAATCTCTTTCGGACTCTACTAGCACTGTGGGCATATTTCTATCTCTGAACAAATGCTATGACATTTTAAGATTACACGTCTGAAACCTAACTAAGCTGAGTTATATCCAAGTCCTAACTTGAGTGCCTGGCACATAATTGGTGCTTATTACAGCTTGCTGAAGTAAACTGAATAGAGGGGCCATCAAATTATGAGACCTGAAGTAAAAGAGTGAGACTAGCAATGACAGTGATGCTTACGTGGCACTAAGCATGGACTGGAAAGGTGGACTGGAGCTCTTTAAGTGCTCCCTGCCTAAACTATTATTTAGATTTTTCCCAGGGCTTGGAGCATGATTGAAACTGCAGGTGGGAGGCAAATGGTTCCCTAAGTGAGGACTGCAAATGCTAGAAATCAGGTAGAGGTCTGACTCACATATTAATATAGCAGGAGAAAAGGTAGAGTTGGAATAGGCAAGGGCACCTATTCTGTACCAGAATACAAAGAACGGTGTTAAAAGCATGGGGTTGGCAGGATTTTCTAAGATTCTCAGATCTTATGTTAAGTTTCTAAACTCTCACATATACTGGTTATGAAATGCATCTTCCTCATGCACCCCCCAAAAAATCTTTTAAGCTAATACTACTTTCTTTCATCTTCCCCTCAGGTTAGTAGAGATTCTCAAGACCAGCAATTTGCAGCCCTTGAAATGTTAAGGAAAAGCATACCAGCCTTCACAGATTAGTGGTATTCACCGAAGAGGCAATTGTTACCCAGGCCCATACAGGCCAGAGTCTTTCATTACATATCAAATTTGGAGAAAAAAAAAAAATTCCTGAGACAAGCACCATCAAAATGATTGAAAAATCTGCAGTTCAAATCACTCACTTCTTAGTCCCTAGAGATACTCTTTCCCTTCAACCTAGCTGAGTGAAGAAGGCACTTCCCTGGAGATGGCAATTAGATTAGAAAGCCTGGAGCCTTCCCCTTGATTACTTAAAATGATACTAAGTCCTTGAACTAACTTAGATGGATGGTAATGGTTTCCAGGGGACAGACAACTCAGAAAAGACAACTTCATTGCACTTTCTTTCCCGTTTACTTACTTAATGCTTTGAAAATACTTTTGTAAATTTTATTAAAGAGGCCACAAGCCTTTTAAAATGAATAAGTACACTCTTTCCTGATTTCAAATAGCTGAAGGAAATTGCCAAGTATGATAGCAACAATCCTTCTGTGTCATGGATGGTCAACCCTTACTCTCGTACTTAAAGAAAATGTGAAGTCTAATCAGTATAATGAGTGAAGTGGTTATTAACATTTTTATAAAAACACCCTAAGTTGCTACCCTTCTGTGATTATACTAGTAGATACCACCTCTTTTTCTTGGTCAGACTGCTTGTCTGGAACTTTATGATTAAAAAGGCAAAAGGTTATTTGCAAAGGGATAAATGAGGAGGTCGTTCACCAAAGAATTCACTCACCACTGAGAACCTTCTCTATGCACTGAAAATAGGATTCCATTTATATCTAACCCCTTTCCTTTTTTTTTTCTTTTTTTTTTCCTGTGCTGGCAATCTAACCTAGGGCCTTGCACATGCTAGGCAATTGCTCTACTGCCAAGTTTCACCTCTAGCCCTACACTCCCTATTTTTTTAAAATAGGGTGTTGCTATGTTGCCCAGGCTGGCCTCAAGGGATCTTCCTGCATCAGTCTTCTGAGTAGCTGGGCTTACTGGCATGTGTCACTATGCCCAGGTGCTACACTGCTTTTAAAATTACATTCGAAGACTAAAATGTTGCACCCACACACACACACACACACACACCCTGTAGTTTAGGGACAATTCTCCTAGTGCTTTACAAGCATTAATGAATGTATAAAATACCCATTCCATGTTTATATATCTTGGATAGCACAAGTCACTTAGCCTAGGATTCTTAATTTCTCCCATTGTTCAAGCGGGATAATACTTTCCCACCTTAAAGAAGTGTTTCGTGAATTAAGTAGTGAGTTACTCTGAAAATTTGTTGCTATGTTTTTCTAGTCCCTTTGCTTATAGTTTGGCTCAGTTCCTACAGCAGTTAAACATATAATGTTGTTAATATGCCATGCTTAGTTTTCATGTAAGCATACTCTCTTGAAAACAAAATTTGCTTAAAATATTTTCCCACTTCTCTGCCTTCAAGGTTTACATGGGGCTTGGGGTTAATTAGCATCAGCAGGCTCTTATCTCAGCCTTTGCTGAGGGCTAATTAACTAGTGTATACTTTGTCAAATTCTAATGAGAACTGATAAGGAGTCTTTTTACCCTGTTTTGTTTTCTTTTGAAAGAGGATATATTCTTTTAGCAAACCTTTGTTTTTGTTTTTCAAGGAGACTGGTATTTGTTAATTTAACCAATATTTACTAAGCAACTTTAAGGCCACCTAGGCAAACAAAGGAATGTAAAAGAAAAAAAATTGAAGGAACTGATGGATCTGAAGAGGCTAAATTAGTTATAAAAATCTGCAAGCCATAAACATTGTGCATGTGTATGAAGAGGCTCTAGAGTAAATGAGCACTGAAGTGGGATTAAGGTGACAGGTTTGACTGATGTAGAGGCTCTGCTCTGAATAGTAACAAAGTAGAGAAGACAAAGTATGTAGGATGGATTGGGGTGGAGAGATGTAACAGGATCAATCCAGAGAGCTTAATTAGGGGAAGGGGATGGGAAATGGAGAGAGAGGTAGAAGGAAGCGGAAGGAGAAGAGGGCTGGACTGAGATCTAGGGTACCTGGGTTTGGTCCTAACACAAACTTCACCATTCTATACCTCTTTGACCTTTGATTAGTCATTTCCACTCTCCAAACTTCAGATACCCTCCACAACACAGGAATAGGGACTACATAAGGAGTTTCTAAACTGGGGATCCTAGGATTTGAAAACTTCTTTGATAGAAGTGAATTTTAAAATTTAAATCCAATTAGGCTCTCAAATTTTCAGTAGGTCTCTTGGCTGAAGAAAGAGAGAAAAGATTACAGGGGAAAGGAATGGATTAAAGGCTCTTCTGTTAAGGCCCAACACCAGAATAAGGAAAAGACTTATAAAGAAAAAACACGTAAGAAACATAAGAAGAAATATGGATGACCAACTAATACATGAAAAGGTGCTCAACATCTTTAGCCATCAGGGAAATACAAATCAAAACTACATTGAGATACCATCATACCCCAGTCAGAATGGCTGTTATAAAAAAATTAACATATGCTGGCAAGGATGTAGAGAAAAAGCAACACTTATAGGCTATTGGTGGTAATGTAATTTAGTAGAGCCGCCATGGAAAGCAGTGTAGAAGTTCCTCAAAAAGTTAAAAATACAACTACCATATGCTCTAGCTGTACCACTCTTTGGTACTACATCTCCAAAGAAATCAAAGCCAGCATATCATAAGAATGCCCGCATATTCATGATTATCTCAGCACTATTCACAATAGCCAAGTTATGGAATCAAACTTGGTGCCTATCAACAGATGAATAGGTAAAGAAAATATGGTATGTATACACCCCAGACTGTTATTCAACCATAAAGAAGAAAAAAATCATGTTTTTGCATAAAAATGGATAAAACTGGAGATCATCATGCTGATTGAGATAAACCAAATACATAGAGACAAGCACTGCATGTTTTCTCTCATTTATGGAATCTAGTGGGGAAAGAGTCAACATGAAAGTAGAAGAGGAACTCTAAGAAAGAGGAAAAAGACAGAGAAGGAAGAGGATGTAAAGAGGTGTAGGCAGTGTTGATATGTTCGAAGTACGCTATATGCATTATGGAGATGGCACAACAAAACCCGTTAATTTGCACAATTAATACATGCTAATATAAAAATATATGAAAATCTTCTGTATCAAATGCATTAGATAGATTCCTGGAAAGGCGGTACGAGTTGATCATCCCTATTCCAAAAACATTAAGTTTAAAATGCTCCAAAATCTGAAACATTTTGAGTATTGATATGATGCCACAAGCAGAAATTTTCTCACTTGATTTCACGTGATGGGCCACAGTCAAAGTACAGGCACACTAAAAATATTGTATAAAATTATCTTCAGGTTAGTTGCAGAAGATGTAAATGAAATATAAATGAATTTCATGTTTAGACTTGGATCCTATCTCTGAGATATCTCATTATGTATATGCAAATATTCAAAAATAAAAAAAAAAAAACAGAATCCCAAACACTTCTGGGCATTTCAGATAAAGGATGCTCAATCTGTTTCATACAGTAAAAAGAACACAAGCTTTTGAGTTGAATAGACCTGGTCGACATCTGAGTATCAACTTACCCACTTAGTAAAGAACTTAGTAAAGAACTTTCAGGCAAGTTCTTTCATGTCTCTGAGTCAGAATTCTCCAAGGAATACCTCATTTTATGTACTATGCTTTATTGCATTTTGCAGATAGTATTTTTTAAACAAATTGAACATTTGTGGCAACCCTGCATCAAGCAAGTCTAGTGGTACCATTTCCCCAATAGCATGTGCTCACTTTATGCCTCTGTATCATACTTTAGTAATCCTCAAGATATTTCAAATATTTTACTATTTTTAGATTTATCATGGTGATCTATAATCAGTGATCTTCGATATTACTATTGTAATTTTTTTGGCTCATAGGCCTCTTATGCCAAACAGCCAATTTTTAAATGCAAAGAAAAAAGTTCTTGGAGAAAACTGAAAGTGCTGCTCTAGTGAATACATGAATGATAAAGCAAATCACACTAATAGAAACGAAGTGTTAGTGGTCCAGATAGATCAAACCAGTCACTACATTCCCTTAAGCAAAACCTGAATCCAAAGCAAGGCTCTAACTCTCAATTCTATGAAGGCTGGGATGTGCTAAAGCATCAGAAGAAAAGTCTGAAGCTAACAGAAGTTTGGTTCGTGAGGTTTAAGGAAAGAAGCCATCCCTGTAACATCAAAGTGCAAGGTGAAGCAACAAGTACTGATGTGGAAACTGCAGCAAGTTATCCAGAAAATCTAGCTAAGGAAATCGATGAAGGTGGCAATATGAAACAACAGATTTTCGGTGTAGATGAAACAGCCTTCTATTGAAAGAAGATGTCATCTAAAACTTTGAAAGTTAGGAGAATCAAAAAAAAAAAAAAAAAAAAAAAGAAAGTTAGGAGAATTCAGTGCCTGGTTTCAAAGTTTCCAAGGACAGAGTGACTCTCTCTTTTAGGATTAATACAGTTGATGATTTAGGTTGAACCCAATGCTCATTTACCATTTTGAAAATCCGAGGTCCCTAAAGAATTATACTAAATTACCCTACCTGTGTTCTATATGTGGAGCAACAAAGCATGGAAGATAGCACATCTGTTTACAGCATGGCTTACTGAATATTTTAAACCCAGCATTGAGACTTATTGCCCAGAAAAGATTTCTTTCAAAATATTATTGCTCATTCCTAATACACTTGGTCCTCTGAGAGCTCTGGTGGGCATATATGATGGCATTTATTTCAGTGCCTGGAATTGAACCCAGGGTCTTCGAACTGAATGACATTCCCGCCCCTTTTTAATTTTTGCTATAGGATCTTCCTAAGTCAATAAATTTCCCAGGCTGGGTTTAAACTTGTGGTTCTCTTGCCTCAGTCTCCCAGAATGCTAGGATTACAGGCAAATGCCACCATGCCCGGCAAGATTAATCTTATTTTTGTACCTGCTAACACATTCATCATGCAGCCCATGGTTCACGGAATAATTTTGACTTTCAGATCTTATTATTTAAGATATAGCTGCCATAAATGGTGATTACTTTGATGGATCTGGGAAAAGTAAATTGAAAACCTTTTGGAAAGGAGTCACCATTCCAGATACAATTCAAAATATTTGTGATCCATGGAAGGAATCAAAATATCAACATTAACAGGAGTTTGGAAGAAGTTGATTCTAGTGTTCATGGATGATTTTGAGGGACTGAGGACCTCAGTGGAGGAAATAAATGCAGATGGGGTGGAAATAGCAAGAGAATTAGAACTGGAAATGGAGTCAGAAGATGTGACTGACCTGCTGCAATCTCACAACCAAACCTTAATGAATGAGGAACTGCTTCTTATGGATGAGCAAAGACAGTGATTTCTTGAGGTGGAATATCTTCCTGGTGAAGATGCTGTGAACGCTGTTGAAATGACAACAAAGGGTTTAGCATGCCATATAAACTTAGGTAAGCAGCAGAGATTGAGAGGACTGTCTCCTGTTTTGGAAGAAGTTATGATGTGGATAAATGCTATCAAAAAGCATCACACACCACAGAGAAATCTTTTGTGAAAAGAGGAGTCCATCAGTCAGATAAACGCCTTTTTTATTTATTTATTTATTTATTTTTGAGACGAGTTCTCACAGGCTGGCCTTGAACTCACTATGTAGCCCATGTTAGCCTCGAACTCATGATCCTTCTGCCTAAGCCTTCCAAGAGCTGGGATTACAGGCATGCACCACCATGTCAGGCTTTGATGAGGCAAATTTGATGTTTTAAGAAATTGTAAGCCCCGTCTTCAGCAACCACCACTGTGATCAGTCAACAGTCATCAACACGGGGGCAAAACCCTTCACTAGCAAAAATATTACAACTTGCTGAAGGCTAAGTGATCATTAGCAGTTTTAGCAATAAAATATTTTAATTAAGATATACACATTTTAGACATAATTATATTGCTCACTTATTATACTACTGTGTAGTATAAACATAACTTCTATATGCTCTGGCAAATAAAAACTATCACGTGCCTTGCTTTATTGTGGTGGTCTAGAACTGAACCCAGAGTATTTCCAAGGTATGCTACATTAAAGTGAAATACTAGTACTGTATACATAACAGGGTTGTTTTGAAGATTTGAGGCATTCATGTTGTACTTCACCCAACTTTCCATAAGCAATAAATGGTAGCCATTTATAGGTCCCAATTACTGGAGCCCTTGTTTGACTTGACTGCTTTACTAAACAAGTTAGCTTACACAAAGGGTCCTCTTTAGCTATTCCATATACTAAGCTTTTATCATCTTTAAATTGACTGCCTCCATGTCGGTTTATACAACAGCTCCCACTCTCCACACTAAGAGACTTCCTCAACACCTCTGCCACAAAACAGGTTTTGAGGTATCTCTGCTATTTTCAATTTGTCAATATCTGGATTGGCCTAGCTCTAGCCAATATAAACGTAGAGTTAGGCTGTATTCTTATTCTCTAAGTGCCTTTAGGTATATATGATTTAATTCCTGTCAATGTAGAATTTGTACAGAATATTGAGGAAGCTATTTCCCATAGCCAGGCATCCCATCCGCCTTTCCCTTCATTCACAGGGGCTCACTGTGGGGCTCTGCTAGGGTAAAGATCCGTTTAGTAATTAATTTTTATTGTACAGAGGTTTCACACAGAAGGGGGCTTGTGTTTTTATTGTACTTACTGAGATTAAGGAAGCCAGGTACTGCTGTGAGAAGCTGTCCCACTGAAAAGAGGAGCCATTCTTTGATGTTGGGACGCCTAGCCTTCCTCAATGAGAAAAATGACTATTAGTTTCCTTGATTTGCAAAGCACTTGAAAAGCTCTTTAACCAACTCCTTGGCTTCAATAATGTTTGTGGGGGGGGTTAAGTCCGTGCACTGGAGGAAAAGTGGAGATTTTGTTTTTACTTGTTTCCCATGATCTCAGTGGCAGTTTGATTGACTTTTTTTCTGCTTTTCTTCTTTTTTCCATCTTTCATGCTTAGTCACAGTCTTAGTTTTCCTGGCTCCCATGCTTATGATTTTTTTCCCCAAGCAGTACCTCTGTCATGGTCTACATTGATCTAATCCATACATCTCCACAGCATTTACTCATTTTTAAAAATTTTTTCAACATGTATAACCTTTAGCACTGCATACACTCCTTGCCCTGGGGCACTTCTCTATATATTCAATTGCTGTGTGATTGGAAGAAGAGGAACTATATAGAGCATTCAGAAGGATTTGCCTTTGGTTGCTATATGGTACTTAATATCAGTATGTTAATTATATCTGATCTTGAAATGGCCTCTTAAATAAAGTCAGAAGGCATGTTACAGTATGAGGAACACCTGTAAGCATAGAAACCTGAGAAGTGGCTTGCTTTGCCATCTTTCTTCATCTGTTTACCACTCTCCAGTGAGTCTGTACAGTATCAATCATCAAACTGATCCGAAAGCTAAGTAGAGGACTGGGGATATAGCTCAGTGGTAGAGTGCTTGCCTAGCATGTGTAAGAACTGTACCAGGAACACATACATGCCTACGCAAAAGTATGAGATAAATGTAGCTGCTCTTTTCCTCTTCCTACCCTATCCGTATTCTTCTCCTTCTGCCTTATTTCACCATGCATGGAACATACTTTACACTAGGCATGCTAAATGACAGCTAAACCAAGTTTGATACTCCCTATTCCTTTTCTTTATTTTCTTTCATAATACTAGTCATCCTCTACCATACTATATATTTTAGTTTCTCTGTTGTGTCCTTCCCACTCCATTCTCTCTCTACACACACACACACGTGTGCACACATGCGCACACGTACACACATACACCGCCACCACTACCACCACCACGAAGGCTCCACAGAAGCACAGAGCAGGGATTTGGGATGCTTTGTTCACTACTTTACCATGAGCATTTAGGACAGTGCCTGACATTCAGTAATTGCTTGATAAATATTTATTGCACATTTGTCTGTTCTTAGACATTTGATTAAGAGGGAAATCTGTTCAAAATCCCCTCTAGCTCATTTCTCCCAAGGAAAATCTGCACTAGATAGGCATCACATTCTTGGGGAACTAGGTGAAGATAAAGAGCCACCCATCGGAATACTAAAACAATAACAAAAACTCCCTCAAAGTTGTTAAGTCAACTAAAAGTGCGTTGTTCTCAAGGACATATTTTTGTTATCTCAGTATCAACATCAGTGGATAAAAAGAGATGATTTCCTAGAGGAGATACATCTTTTCCCATTAGATGCAAGGATTTGGGATAAATTTGGGGCCTGGCTGAAAAAAAAAAAAAAAAAAACTCCAGAAACCCAAGAAGGCAATCAGTTAAGCAAGGTCAGGAGAGGGGTCAGATGGCTGAAGTCTTGTTTCAAATCTGGGTGGTCTCAGCTGTGCCCGTGGGAGGAGTGAAGTGTTCTTTTTGTATAAAATCTCCAACACTACATCTGTCCTTACTGCCTGTCTTTAGCGCAGAAATGCTACTATGAATGGAAAATTTTCTCTTTGGATTTTTACTTGAACACTTCTAATTTGCTGGAACCAGTTGGTGGATGAAATTTTTCAAGACATGAGTACAGATATTCCTCGTTTATAACCTAAATGTTTAATGACTGGGCCTATGACTGAGGCACACTATTTGGACTTATGACCCACCATTTGGACTTACAACCCACCTTTCTTTTGTACAGTTCTATAAATTTTGTTTGTAGAGCCTCAATGTCTTTTTTTATACCTTATTTATACATTATCGTAATTTTTGCTGATTGTATTGTACAGTACAGTGCTGTAGCTTTATGTTCTATTATACATGACAGTACTGCATGTAAGAGTTATGCAAATAAAAGCAAAGTCATCAAGTTGGAGTTTCCTTTGACCATTTCTTTGTTCTGAATATTGTAATGTACATACTATATACAATTCCTCATTTAGTGACCAATTTAGTTAACAACCTAGTCTCCGGAATGGAACTTGGTTGCTAAAGGAAGAATGTCTGTAAATCCAGGCTGAAAGATTGAGAAAGCATTTATTGCACTGATTTTCAAACTGTATTTCATGAATATAAGGTAAGTACAATCTTTTTCCTTGGCAACTCAAAAGTTGGCTATTTTCAAGTGTTAGCAAGAATGTAGGAAGAGGGAGAGAAGAAGGTCACCTAGGGGGTGACAACAAAGCTCAGTGTCTCTGAATTGATACTAGAGAAAAGCAGATACCATGAGGGAGAGATGAAAGATAAAATTTAATACAAGAGGATAAATGAAAAGAAAATATAGCTGGACTAAAGTCCAGTGTTGGGGGGTGTGTGAGGGGAAACTGAATCACTCCTGGATCACAGTAGCCTACCCTAAACCCAAGATCCAGTAAACACACCATCTGGGACCTTCAGTGATTGCCCAGCTGACTGAGTAGATTCACAGTCATGCTTACCTCCCTGTCAGGCACAGCAACTAAGTCATATGTAACCCAGGGATTCAGAGAAGCTGAAAGCAGATGGGGCAAAAAAAAAATCACTATGCACCAATGTCTTGTAAGCAGTAGTGCTCCAGCACCTGTGAGTGTCAGGGTGGTGGAGAGAGAGAAGGCTTGGTGACACAGAAAAAAATAAGTCACCCATATCTATACATACAACAAGAGTGTTGTTCGTGGAACATTCAGGATGGCCAGTGGGCTCCCACGGAGGGCCCACAGCACCCCCCAGCCGGGGACTGCAAAGGCCAGGAAAAACCAGGCTTCTGACAAATATATGGAACAAAGTCAAGTGAAGGAGATCTGTGAGAGGAGAGATACTGGCTCCCAGATCAGAGAGTAACTCAGAGAAGCCAAAACAGAGTGGGAACTCTCCTACTGTTTCTCCAAAACCTGGAAAGAGCTGAGACTGTGAGGCCCTGCTCACTACTCTGTACTGGCAAAGGAGGGTCCTCAGCCAACCCTGGAGTTCATACTAGGTTCTGTGGGCAGAACTGAGACAGATAGACATCTACAGGCAGAGACATGGTGAATGGTGCATGGGCTGGTGGCTTTTTGACCATATATTAGGCAAGGAAAACCTGTGGAGGAAAGACTTGGCAGTATCCATGATATTTATTTACTCCCTCTAGTCAACTGAGGCAATAGGATCTAAAAGGCCTGTAGTGGGTCATGATCAGAATACAGCTTGCAAACAGGACACATGTTTGGAGGAAGCAACAACTCTCACAACTTTGAGCAGGCAATTGTCTGGCCCACAGGAGGAAACTGGCTGCTCACAACTGTACTCTGACTCCACTGTAGAGGGGGTTGGGTAGACACTCTGGGTTAATGCTATAACAACTGTATGAACGTTTTTATTTTTGTTTTTAGTTTGGTTGTTTTGGTTATTATTTCCTTGCTTCTTTCTTTGATTTGAGCAATTTTTTTAAACTTTTTTCTGTTTTCTTTTTGTTTCTGCTTTTTTTTCCTTCTGCTTCTTGATTCTTCATAGATATTGTTTGGTTATTATACTTTATTCTTTCTCCTCTTCTGCACTTATCTAATGTGATAAATATAGCAGAAGCCTGTATAAGTAAATTACAGAATAAGAATTAACAAATACTATAAATGAAACAGTACCAATCAAGGGCAACCCTTAACAAAATTGAACTTATAGAACCAAATGTAACTACCTGCAAATATATTAATGGGTTCTGACAATCTCGCAGCCTCCCTAAATCTCTTAAGTATACTTCTACCCATTCCCTTACCTCCTCCTGCCTACACAGATACTGTTTTAAACTCCTCAAATCTAGCCTTTTATCCCAGCTATAAAAATAATTCCAACGAAGTACAACCTCACTTTTTACTATTGACATTTTTCTTGTACCTATCTCTTCCCACTGATATACCCCCTTCTTTTTCCTGTTCCTCTCTCTCCCTACCCACCCTCAACATCCTAGAAGAAGAACAAATAGTACTATAATATAGTCTGTAAGGGGTATTGACAAAAGGGTGAAATTTTCAAAACAAGTTTCAACATTTATGATTGATATATGTTCGGATCTCAATGCGGTCATGAACAGTAGAAATTCTGTCCTTACCCGCAACACAGTTAAGTAAAATAGGCTGAAGTTGTAAACAATACCTCTTAACAAATAAAGCCAAGAAGATATCACTGGGAAACAGAATTTAACTAAAGAGATCTTCATACCAACAACAAAATCTTCACTGTATTTGACCTGGAGCTTCAGCACAAAAATTTGAACATGAAAAAACAAGGCAACAAAATGGCTCCAAAAACTCCTGATTCCCCCAAAGCAGTCTCAAGGAGCAATAATGGAGAGGAAAATAAACACCAAATAGCTGAGCATTAGGAAGTGACTAAAGATGAAAGAAAGACCTGTGGAGCTGAAAGAGGACAAAACCCAAAAGAAAGTGGAACTGTCACAGAAATGGACAAATGGGAGAAATAAGGAAAAAATTGAAAGAGCTGACCAAAATGGATCAAAACATAAGTGACAAATTAACCAATGAAATATACTCCACAAAAACTCATCAAACACAAATCACAAAGATAAAGAATTTTCTTGAATTTATAAACAGGAGAAATGACCAATGCAAAGATCAGGTTTCAGAAACTGAGGACAAAATGGAATTGCTTTATGATATACTCAGAGAAACCTTAAAAACGATGAGAGAGCAAGAAAAATTCACCCTATGGCTACTAGATGACACTAAGAAAAGTATCCCAATGCTGATTGGAGTTAGAGAATAATTAGAGGGCAGCACCCATGGAATAAAAGTCTGTTTACAGAAATCATAGCAGAAAATGTTCCAAGTATGGGGAAAGAACTCAACATGCAGGTAGGCAAAGCATACAGAATTCAAAATAACTAACACAAAAAAGAAGATCCCTCTGAAATATGATAGTAAAAATCCCAAGTCCAAGATGAAGACAGAATTTTAAAAGCTGGCAGAAAAAAGTAAAAATCACATCTAAACATAAACACATTAAGATTACAGCACTTTCAATACAAACTTTAAAGGCCACGAGAGCTTGAAGTGAAATGTTTCTACCCCTAAAAGAAACAACTTCCGACCCACACTGATATATCCTGCAAAACTATCATTCAAAATTGATGGTGAAATAAGGACATTCCATGGCAAAAGAATACTTTAAGAAATTTTTGAACACCAAACCAGAACTCAAAAAAATACTGAAGATTATCCTAGGAAGAGACAACAAAGCCAACAAAGCCAAAAAGTCATATGGAATAAGCACATCAAGGGAAAATAAAGAAGGAAAAAAGGGAAAGAATAAAAGAGTCAACAACAGAGAAATAACACAATGACAAGAATAAGTCAATATCGTTTGGTAATAACTCTCAATGTAAATGGCCTCAACTCCTTAATTAAAAGACACAGATTGGCAGACCGGTCACAGAGCAAAACCAAATACTTTGGTGCATTCAAGAGACTTGTGTAATCCATAAAAAATTCATAGACTGAATATCAAAGTATGGAAAACAATATTCTATGCTTTTGGAGTCCTGGTGCATGGAATATTATTTTTAACCAAGCAGTAGTAGCAGTAGTAGCGATTTTTAGCTCAGAAAAAGTAAACTTCAAGGTGAAACTGAAATTGACAAACAAAGAAGGTAACTACTTAAGAGAACGACTCAGCAGGAAACAATAACAATTGTAAATATACCTGCACCAAATATTTGCAAATTTAATTTCATAAAACAAACACTACTGGACATAAAAGATCACATAAACACTGATGCAATCATAGTGGATGACTTAAATACCCCACTTTCACATAGAAAAATGAACTAAACAGAGGGGTCTGGGGATTTAGCTCAGTGATTAGAGTGCTTGCCTGGCAAGTACAAGGGCCTGAGTTCGATCCCCAGCACTGAAAAAAAAAAAAAAAAAGAAAGAAAAAGAAAAATGAACTAAACAGAAAATTAGCAAAGAATATCATAGGTGAACCACATATTCAAACAAATGGACTTAATAAATATCTAGAGTGTGTTACCCTAATAACAGATTACATATTTTTCTTAAAAGCATGTGGAACTTTCTCCAAAACAGATCACGTACTAGTCCGTAATGCCTGCTGAAATAAATACAAAAGAATTGAAATCGTCCCATATACACTATCAGATCATAGTGCAGTGAAACTAGAAATCAACCATGAAAGGAACCACAGAAATTTAGCAGACACCTGGACATTAAATAACACACTCCTGAACACTTGAATGTGTCACAGAAGAAATTATTGGAGAAACTACACAATCCCTAGTATGAAACGATAATGCCAATACAACATAGCAGAACCTACAAGACACAATGGAAACAGTTTTAAGAGGGAATTTCATGTGAGATCTCATGAGAAAAACAGAGGGAGCTTAAATAAAGAACCTAACAATGGACCTCCATATACTAGAGAAATAAGAACAGTGCAGAACCAAACCTTGTACAAAGAAGAAAATCATGAAAATCAGAGTGAAAATTAATGAAATTAATAATAATAAACAATACAAAAAATCAGAGAATCAAAGAGTTGGTTCTTTGAAAGAACAAATAAAGTAGACAAATCTTTAGAGAATCTCATCAAAAGAAGAGAAGAAGAGACCCGCATCCATGCAATTAGAAATGAGGAAGGCAAAATGACAACAGTCACTGCAGAAATCCAGAAGATCAGAAGTGACTACTATGAAAAATTATACTCCAACAAGCTGGAGAATCTTGGAAAAATGGCCAAATGCACAGACAGACACATAAAAATTACCAAAACTGAACATAGAAAACATATAAACTCTCCATAAGTGGACTACAGAATTATTGATTACACAAAGACAAACAGACATCGGTATACAGAAATAAACAATTAATAGAACAACTGTGCCACTCTGGTGTGGCAACAAAATTAGCAACAATAATAAAGACAAATACAAACTGGATATTGTCATACCATAAGAACCAGTAAAAGTTACTACTGTACTACTCTTACCAATAAAAATGTCTACAATTATAATAAACCCACAAAGATGAACCAAATATTGACATACAGTAAATATTAACTAAATGATCACTTTATAATTAGAACTCAACAATAGCACAGAGTTTACTATCTAAAGATTAATAGAACTTAATTTTTATTCTAGTAAAGATAGAAGGAGTGGGTAACAATAGAATGAAGGAAGTAAAATTTGAATAACAAAGAAATAGAAGATGAGAAGGAGGAGAGAAAAGTGAGATGAAGTATCCTATTAAGGAGTAAAATTAATAGAATTACATTAAAGTAACTGAAAAGAACAAATGAAAAATGAAAAAAACAGAGCAAAATAAAAGAGAAAAATAAAAGATAAAAAGAAATAAAGAAAAATCCAAACCCCAAAAACCCATGAAGAGAAAGAAAAAGAGAAAATTGCTCAATGTTTTTGAATAATAATTTCTTTCCAGTGTCTGCAGTATTGGAATCCACTAGATACGAGAAAGGGATAGGGAGTCACTACTAAGTCTTACTGTTTTTGGGTGTGAATGCTGAATATTTTGAGGTGTGAATGCTGAATTCTGTCCCACTTTTCCTGCTGGGTGAGGGTGGTCAGTGGTGTCCACAATAGGACTGTAGTCATTCTGATAGCTCCTACTTTCTGTGTCCTTCTGTGTGCCCCAAACCATGGCTTTCTCCACCTAGCTTTTTGGCTTGCAGGTTTGTGAGCTGCCCCCCTGCTCCAGAGTTCCCTCTGCCTCAGGCTGTGGCAACCATCCAAGCTGAGACATATCCTTGCTCATGCTGGTAGATGCGGAAAACAAACAGGCCACTGAGTTCTGTGCTGGATATAGGCAGTGGGGTAGAGATTCATGCAGACCTCTGGACATAATGTTAGCACTTTCAGAGCCAGCTGCCTCCAGAAGCCACACATGACTGGCTTGGCTTCTCAGCACAGGGGATGGGATCTCTGTGTCTTTCCTAGCCTGAGTTTAAACTTCCTGGGTTGTCTATGTCTAGCCTGCACCCTCTCTGCAACAGTCTCTTGTGGCCATCTCCTACCCAGTCACTGTGGTACGGTGACACCAGACACTGAAGTATACTTGATTTGTAATTGTTTTGTGGCTCAGTGTTAAACAGTTAACCCCTTTCCAAAATGGCTCCTGATTAATTCCTCTCAAACATGGCAGGTGCTACATAGTATTTCTTCTCCAACTCTAACCTGCCTTGTGGAAGGAGTAATTTGAGTAAAAGCCCATGCTGTTTTTGCAGTTCACTATAGCCTTGGCTTTTCTTAGGGCTAGTGCTGCCAGCCAGGTCCATTTTTCTCCCTGGAGCAGTGACCCTCTTCAGGCTTGTCTTCCTCCCCAGGACCTTGGGTCAGCTTTTCAGATTGTTTCATTCTTTCTCTGCAGTGTTTTTGTTTTTCCAGCTTCTCTTTAGTTTCTAATTTTGTTGTTACCTTGCTCCTAATTCCCAGAGAGCTAATTCTTTTTTTCTTCATGAAGTTGTTGTTTTCCAGGTGTCTTGATTCCAGGCCCTAGACAGGCTATATTTACTACTTATCCTACACTTGCATTTTCCTCCTTCTCCACATTCTTACTCCAGGTAATTTCATTCTTTAACATACAGTGAGAACAGGAGAGGACAAGGGGAAACTACTCAATGACTAGAAGGAAATTAATATTCTTTGAGTCAGAGAATTATAATTCTGAAGGCAGATTTTCCTTAGCCAGATAGTGACTGGCAGTTAAAGAGAAGATTGGAATAATGTGAAGATAATTTCATGAGTGCCCCTTTTTAGTATCTCTGGCTTAAAGTGGCAATCTGCAGCTTGGTATAATGAAAAATCACTTTATACTAGGAGTTACAAAAATTTGGTTTTGTTATTTCCTCTAATCTGAGTTAGAGTAAGCTTGTGGGAAGTAACTTTATTTCTGTGAGCCTCAGTTTCCCCATCCTGTAAAATGAGAATGAAAACAAAATGTCTGACCTAACTCTCAGGTTTGTTGTATCAGATGACAGTAGTGCACAGTAAAAATGTTTAGAAACCGAACATTTCTACATGAATATAAAGCGTGGAGATGATAAGTTCTGGCGTAAGAATTTACAACGCAAAGCTCAAGCTGCTCAGAAGAATTTTTGATGCAGCCACTAATCTGGCCTCACCTAACCTCTCTGGCACAATCATGATGTCTTTACAAGACCCCTCTGCTCTGTTTTGCCTCTTATGTTGTTACTTATGTTGTCTTTCCTGGTCAAGTTCCCTTTTTCACCTAACTAAAACAGCTATGAAATGCACCTAGCAAATGACTTCTCCAAGAAGGCTTTCTACACCCTTGTTACTACTCAAAATTTCGTCCTCACACCAGCATTACCTAGGAGTCTATTCGAAATGCAGATCCTCAGGCATCTCCCACACCTACTGAATCAGCTTCTCCATTTTAAGAAGTTCTCTGAGTGATTCCCTTTGCACATTACATTTTAGAAGCACTGTCCTACATAGTGCCAGCCTACATTCACTTCTCTGAACTTCAGAATTTGGGGTTGCCTGTTTTGTGATAGAATGGATTCCTGGTTTAATTATTCTCTTCAACTTTGAAACTGTAGGTACAAAAGGGCAGCAATATATTGAATGATTTTGTGTTTAAGAATCAATTCTTTAGCCTACTTTCAATTCCACAGAGGTTTATTATGGGTATCTGGACTCAAGGTCTAGTACAAGGAGAGACTGCTTTGTTTGCTTGCTTCCTTCCTTCCATCCACCTTTCAACATTTTCCAAACATTACTCTGCTCTAGATACTGCATCTATTGTTGGGAAGATGAGGATAGGAGAAATAAAGCCTCTGCTTTTGAGTCTAGTGGAAATACATATGATCAGAGACAAATTAATAAACATTTGTTAGTATTGTAATAGCATTGCCTTGGGAGTGCAGTTAAGTGATTACCTAATTTTGAAAGTGCAAAGATAGAAAAGACTACAGAAAGAAATTTGGATTGAATTTGGAAGTTGAGATGAACCCCCAGGTAGACAGGGTTCTCCCACACAGAGAGTTAGCATGAGCACATACACATGAATATACTGTATTTTTTAGTGAATGGCAAGTCATCAGAGGTGGCTATGTCACAGGGTATGTGTGCATGCTGGGGCATGAGTACTCGGGGTTCAAAATTAGGCTGACAGTCACGTTACAGGGATCCTATAAAGCAGGTACCACACAAGAATTTAAGTTTTTTCCCTTTCTTTCGTTAAACAATGAAGAGTTCTTAGTGATTTTCAGATATATTATCTCATAGAATGTGCTCGGTGAAACTTCCTTGAATTAATTGTGGAAGAAAAGAAAAGGGCCTCTTAAGGGTGTGACAAAGTATCCTTTAATTTGTTCTGGATTCCACAATCTTGATTAGGACTGTCAAGAGGCTACTGTGATGGAGGAGGGAAATATGCCTGACTGAAGAGACCTCCCTATCAGAATGTCAAAGTCAAAGAACAACTTTAAAGTCTTTGAACAAATTAATCAGAATAAAAAGCAAGTTATTATTCCATTCAAACCTAGATGGAATATCTGATGTGAGTGAATAACCCATGAAGATCCCTTTATAAGTAGCAGGCATGCAGATGTCTGGAAATTTAAGGCGAAAGTATATATGCCTGGTTCTGATAAAAAGCTTACAGCTGTGAAGATAAACACTTGTGCTTTGGGGTTTGGACACCCCGCTTCCAAGCCCTGCTCTCCACCTTTCTAGTGGTTGCTTTGGGGCCAAGTTATGCCTGCATTTGGAGACTGAAAACAACATACTTGCTAGCAACTTTTAGCACCAGCTTTTCTCTTTGGATCATGTTTGAAACCACCAGGGCAGCTGTAATGTTACACTCCTAAATGCTCCCTAGATTCTTTGAGGGAACTTGCTTTATCAACTCAACCTTTGAGGAACCTCTAAAGAGGTTTTGATCATTCCAGATGCAGAGATTTATTAGTGATTTTGGGATGTCAGTTCATGAATGGAATCATGAACCATCAAGGCTTAAAGACAATGGGGAAAATATTGCTTACCACAGCAACCTCCTTTTATGACATCTTTAACAAATAATAATCCTGCTTTATTTTCATGGCCTTCTAGTAGGACACACATCTCCTCCAGCTACATACAGTCTACTCTGTCATATGCTAGTGCAGTTTGCTTCAGCTTCTCTGAATTTTAGGAAATTCATCCTTTATGAGCTATTGTAATCTCACATTGTAGAAGTAGAAGTAAATATAGCATAATCTCTAAATCAAAACATTTGATTATCCTGCATTCTTTGACACTTGAGATTAGATCATACCTCAAGGTTTACGGGTATTTCTGGGTCATGAAATTTAGCACCAACATAAGTTGTATTCAGAAGAGAGTGGCTTAGGTTACAAGGGCAGGTGAAGGAAGTGGGACTGTTGAGACTGAAGAGAAGACTTCTCAAGAGGTTATCTGTCTTTAAATACTTGAAATGTTGTCATGGGGAAAGGGATTAACCTTCTACAGGACTGAATCTAGGATCAATACATTGAAGCTACAGAAAATAAATTTCAGCTCAATATGAAGAAAAGCTGTCTAACTGTCTGGGTTCTTCAAAGGAGCAATAGATAGGACACTTTGAGAAAAAAGGAGTTCCCAACAATTGCAATTATTCCAACAGAGGCTGAATGTTTCTTTTTTTAAAGTAAAGATGTTGCGGAGGACATTTCACTGTTAGACTGGGACCCAACCTTCTAGGACACTTTGGTGGACCCTTAGATCCAAGGAACCTTGACACTCCATGGTATCATTTGAAAACCGCTAGATGGGGTGACCTCTACCAGCAGGTTTAGCCCTATAATCTTTCATCAGCATGCCTATGATCATACTTCAACATTTAACCACTTGTTCAAGTTCTGGTTTCTTGCAATCTGCTCATCTTTTAAAATGTTTTATTAAACTTATTGCTTAAAGGAGAACCTCAAGATTTCTAGTAAGTTGTATTTCTTAGGTTTCAAAATGAAGCCTTTAGCTAAGTGACCTGTGACCACTTCTGCAGGCACTCAAAAGAATTATTCATTTTTTAGCACATGTCTTAGTTACTTTCTTGTTGCTGGGGCAGAATACACAAATCCCACAAGTTAAAGGAGGAAAGTTTATTTTAGCTCACAATTTGTATAGGTTTCAGCCCATAGCCAGTGGTTCCAAGGCAGGGCAGTATGGCAGAGGAGAAACAGTCCATGGCATGGCAAACAGGAAGCAACAGCCTTCCTTCTGCTTCCTTTTTTATTCCATTCAAAGATACAAGCCTATTGGATTGTGCCACCCTCACCCAAAATGGATGTTCCATATTCAGTAAATTCATCACCCACACCCAGAACTGTGCTAAACCAATCAGTGGACTAATCCAGTACCTCTCACTCATGATCCATTATCACACACTCATGATTCCATATAACGCACCCATAATCCAGTCACTCAGAAAAGCCCCATGGGCACAGGAGATTTGGAGGGCACATCTAGAGACAAGCCATTAACAATACATTTAGTATATTCATATTCTCTCCCCCTCCATTCCCCATCATGGTTTGATGAATTTGAGATCCAGAGATGCCAAATGACTTGTTCAAGATCATACTGCTACTTATATCCAAAAATGTAACTAGAAAATGTTTCATTATTAATGGCATGCCTTCAATTTGTGAAGAAATTGCAAGTCCTTTTCTAATATATTTACTAAATACTGAATTTAGAAGTGATTATTAGCAAGATAAACCTTCAAGATATAAAACAACATCTGATAGTATAACTTGTTTTATTTCAAATCAGTGAGGTTTCACTGGTCTCTGAAACTGTTGTGATGTTAACACAAGGCATTTAAGATTACTATGCACATGCCTGTTACTCTTGGCATCTCTCCTGTGAAAAGGTTCTAGGATGGCCTTTATGCTTGCTGTCCAAGTTTTATAATTTGGAACTCCCATCTAGCTTCCTATAAAATCCCTTGGTTAAAATAGAATGTGGTCCCAGGAATGACTTATTGCACTGGGCTGGAGAGAGAGGGTTTTCTCTATTGGATGACTGAGTAGCTCCTTTAATATATTTACCACAAGTATTCATTGCTCTGGGGTTCTGGGATATTTCCGGATGAAAGCTCTCCATAAATATTTGTTATTGTTATGATAACCAGTATGACTTCCTTAGTAAGATAAATTTGTCTTCTGGCTTCTCCTTCCCATAGATTCCTTCCCTATCCTTTCATTTCTCTCCAGATAATTTTTGTGTTAGAGAAACAATCTACATATTTGTGCAATTAATTAAGCTGAGTACAGTGTAATATGCATTTGTGTCTTTCAGGTTATGAGTGTTAAGGGGTAAAGGCCTTAGAGATGTGTGGTTCATACCATAAATATATTATTTGAATCAACCAGAGGGGGGAAAATCCTTGAAAACAAAATTGAAAATGATACCAGAAGAATAACTAAACATTGCATAGGTGGGGTTGTGGGGACTGGTTTCCACAAGATTAAAACTGGTCAATCAATGTGTCTAATATCCTGTAGGCTATCATCATGATAGCTCTCACTGTTACACTTCTAGAAGATGACAGACCCTTTACTTAGAACATAAGTCCTCCCTAATCTAGCCCCAGACTCATTTCCCAGACTCATTCTTCTCTCTTCATTAAATCATTCCAATTTTCTCTTACCTATAAAGTACCCCCCTTCCTTCTTAAATGACAACCCTCTGGTCCTTTAAGAGTTTAAGTGATGACTTCTACATAATGCTGTTCTATGATAACCTCCAAACATCAATCTCTCTGATCCTTCTTCTGAAATCCTATATGCTTGTGTGCATTCTCATTAGGCATGTCGCTAGTTAGGGCAATAAATTCTAGGAATCTTGTCCAACGGGTTATTATTATTGTCTCTTAGAAGCTTGTAAGCACCTGAGAGATAGAACCAAGTGTTGCCTTATATGTTATGTCTTGGTGATCTCAGCAGCACCATGTTCACAGTAGATGCTTGATTATTTGGTTGATAACTTCATGTTTGAGGAGAGTTATAGTTGGACAGAATGGAAAAGTGAGACTTGTGGTTGGAAGTGACATAAAAGAATGTAGGGACCTTGGCAATTAAAATAGGAAAAAAAAAAACAGCTACCCAGGGCTTGGGATTATTTAGCAATTCAGTGAAGGCATTCAGTACTAGGTACCACACAGATCCACAGCATGTGGTTGCTGCCAAATATGATTGAACTGCTGTTGGTGTGTACAAAATACTTCTCTTTTGGAGTCAGTGACTTTTGTCCAGCTGTGCCCAGTCTTCTAACAGTTCTCCATAAAGGCAAATGATCCTGTCCCTTAACATTCCTGTACATATGACCATTTAAAAGGAATAGCATACATTTGCTCCCCTGCTCCCTACTCTTGCATTCTGTATTCATTCATTGCTCTCAAGCCATGAAGTGATATTGAGCCCTGAAGCCCCAAATGGGCACCTATTAGAAAGTTTTTTTTAGCTGTGAATGATTTAATTAAAGCTCTGATAGAGTCTGAATTCTAAACCATCTGTGTTTAATTTTAAGAAGACATGCGTAGTAATAAACATAATCATGAATCTCCTCATACACAGAAGAGGATCATATCGATAGTGTCCAGTTATTCTCCATTAATATGGAAAATAGGCAATTGCAGTTTAGTTGAATTACATAAGAAGACAATGTTAACAGAGTGGTTAAAAACAAGGTCTTTGGTGAGAAGTAGATCTGGATTAGAGTCTTAGCTCTGGTTACTGACTAGCTATGCAGCCTTGCATAATTCACTTCATTCTCTGGCCCTCAACTTTGTCATTTGTAAAGTGAGGATAATGATATTGCCTACTTCATGGGTTGCTGGAGGATCAAAGGAAATAATGTAGGAGATTTGCATGTGTTTCAGGAGGTGGATAAGGAGTCAGTGGAGAATGAAAGATTGAAGATGAAGGAAAGGGAGAGAATAACCAATTAGCAAGGACTTGGATTTGCCTTTTGAGCACTGTGAATAGCTCTGCTTCTTGAAGGGTTGGGGTTTCTTCTCTGTCTTGAACCATGTTGAAGCCATTCATCTCAAATGCTAATCTAGTCACTAGGTTCTGAAGGTCTTTGCAGTGTTATGCCCTCACCCCCCTGCACAGTCTAGAAATACCACCCTCTGGAAAGAATCAGGACACCCAGCATTCTATTTCAGAAACTTTATACTACTGATATCTTGATTTGTGCTGTGTTGCCAGCTCATACATAAAATTATAAAGGTTAGATTGTGGAAGAAAGATTTCTACTTCATTATGTCTACAGTCTCCCAAGTCAAAAAGAATATTGAGTTGTATCATAGCTAACATAATGAGAAAATGAGAAAGGTTCTTAAAATTCATTATCCATTGAATTTTGGTCTGCTTATGTTACGGATAAAACAAGGTGGAGTCATATTAGTCCTCAAAGGAATTCTTACTCTTTTCTTAGTTACTTTACTTGTCAGTATTCATGCTTTCATAAGCAAAATGTTTATCAGTGGCTGTGCCTGGCACTGCAAATGTAGAAATGAATAATATATTTTCCCTGCCCTTAAGGAAATCATAGCCTAGTAGGGAAAAACAAAAAGAAAACTGGTAACACCAAGGCAGAGTTCTAAGTGCTATACACAAGGCTGCTGTGGGCATCTAGGGCATCCTAAGTATAAGGAAATATGTGGTACAAGATTTCTTCAGGTGCTTTTGTGCTAGTGATATTATGTTGGATTAATCTTGAATCTGCTTTCAATCATTTGCAAACATCGATACCTTAATCATTATTTGTAACAAATTGTTGCGGCTTGTATCTAGGTGTCCCCACAAAGCCTCATGTGGTCATAGGTGAGACATTTTGGAGGTGGCTGGAACTAGTGTGTGTGAATGTAGATTAAGGGTGTGATACTTGGACTAAAGGATGTGATACTGGACTAGTCCACAAATTGGTTTATTAGAGTTCTAGGTGTAGGTAATGGGAAGCCCCACACGAGGTATGGGTGGCAACGCCCAAAAGGCTTGTAGCCTGGATGGGATAAAAGGGAAAGGGAGTCTTGGTGCTGTTCTTTTGGCTGCCCTGCCACAGTCTGTTTCTCCCCTGCCATGCCCTTCTGCCGTGCCACCCTACCTTGGAGCCAGCTGACTATGCAATGAAACATCCACATATTGAAAGCCAAAATAAACCTTCTTCTTTTAACGCTGGGCCTCAGGTATTTTGGCACAGCAACAAGAAAAGTAACTAAGACAGATTTTGGTACCAGGATTAGGGTCATTGTTGTACGCTACCTGGCCATGTAGTTCAGGAGCCTTTGGAACTGGCCTGTGAGAAGAGTGTGGAAAGGTTTGGAGATGCAAGCTGAAAAAGCAGCCCTGGAATGCTGTAACCTGAACTTGATGGGGCATTCTGGTTAGAGCTCAGAAAACCAGAATGCTGATAGAAATGCAGCTGGAAAAGACCAGCCTTGAGAGCATCCAGTTGGGAACAAGGACTATATTGGCAACTGGACTCCAGGCCATGTGTTCTACACTTTGGCAGAAAATATGTCTGCATTTTGCTCATGTCCAGAGACTTTGCCTGAGACTGAGTGAGATTAAAGGAAGTGGATTAATTAATCTTGCAGAAGAAGTTTCCGGGCAGTTTAATATTGAGGGTTAGGATTAGGGTTAAGGTGGGGGTTTGTTGATTTTATTTGATCTTTTAAAGAACCGAGTCCTCAGTTCATTGATTCTTGTATTGTACTTTTTGTCTCAATTGAACTAATTTCTGCTCTGATCTTTATAATTTCCTTGTAGAGTTTTGGGTTTAACTTGCTCTTCCTTTTCTAGAATACTGAAGATCAACATTAGGTTATTTATTTGAGTTTGTTCTGCTTTTCTGATGTGGGCATTCAGTACTGTAAACTTCACTCATACAACTGCTTTCATTGCATCCCATAAGTTCCAGTATGTCATATTGGCATTATCATTTAATTGTAGAAACTGCCTATTATCTTTCATTTCACCTGTGGCTCATTGGTTGTTCAAGAGAGTGTCATTTAATTTCCATGTGTTTATGTAGTTTTTGTGGTTTCTTTTGCCATTCATTTTCAATTTCATTATACTATGATCTGACCATATGCATGGGATAATTTCAATTCCTCTGCATTTTTCAATTTAGGCATGTTTTATAAGCTTGTATATGGTCTATTTTGTAGAAAGTCCCATGTGCTACTGAGAAGAATGTTTATTCTGTTATTGTTCAAAGGTTTCATTGAACCGATATTTCTTTGTTGATTTTTTTGTCTAGTAGAACTATTATGACAGTAGGATGTTGTGGCCCCCCATTACAACTGTATTAGTGCTTATCTGATTTTTCTTATCTACAAGCATTTGTTTCATGTAGTTGAGTGTGTAGTATTTGGTGCATATATATTTATGATTGTTATCTCTTCCTCTTTTTATGATTGTTCCTTTAACAAGTATGTCATGACCTTCTTTATCTCTTCTGATCAGTCTTGGCTTGAAATTTACTTTGTCTACAATTAGAATAGCTACCCCAGCTTTTTTCTGGGTTCCTGTTTCATGGAGTATTGTTTTCCATCTTTTGACTTTCAGTCTATGAATTTCTTTTTGAGATAAATGTGATTTTTTTATATAAAAATTAAAAACTTATCCAAATTTACACAAACGTACAAACCATAACACACTGCACCATTTGCATACAACAACAATGTAAACAAACACAAAAATGCAGTATTAAGTTACAACCGAATAAAGTTAACCATAGTACATACTGTACATGTTACTGTAATATCCTAGCTACCTCCTATTGCTATTGAAGTGAGCTTGTTTTATTGTTGTTTTTGTTGTTATTTTTTAAATTTGGGTTACTAAGTTCCTGTATGTGGCATATCTTTATTCTTCTCATTTTCTCTTCCTCTTCCCCTTACCTTTCTCCTTGTTCCCTTAAACACTTGCCCTATTGGATGAAATTTATCCCCTTGTCTCTTTCTATCCATCTTTATCATTTTATTTATTCATACTTTGTTTCACTCAAATGAGGGATACCATATGGTATTCAAGCTTGCATGCCTGATTTATTTCACTCAACATTATGTTTTCCTGATACATCCATTTTCCTATAAATGCCTCTAATTTGTCCTTCTTTGTAGATGAGTAGTATTCCATTATATACAGATATCACATTGTGTTTATCCATTCATCTGTTGGTAGTATACAGGCTGCTTCCAGGATTTAGCTATTATGAATTGTGCTGCTATAAACACTGATACACAAGTATGGTTGTAGTGTGATGATTTTAGCTCTTTGCACAAGATACCTAGCAGGGAAATAGATGAGTAATATGGGATTTCTAATTTCAGTCCTTTGAGAAATCTCCATACTGATTTCCATAATGGTTGTACTAGTTTGCATTCCTACCAACAATGTGGGAGAGTTCCCTTTTTGCCACAGCCACACCAGCATGTGTTATTGTTTGATTTCCTAATGACTGTCATTCTTTCCAGAGTAAGATGGAATCTTAGTGTTGTTTTAATTCACATTTCTCTGATGGCCAGAGATGTTAAACATTTTTTCATATATTTGTTGTCCCTTTGTATTTCTTCCTCTGTGAAGCATCTGTTCATTTTTCTAGCCCATTTCTTGACTGGGTCTTTAGTTTATGTGGTTTAATTTTTTTTAGTTGTTTGTATATTCTAGATATTAGTCCTCTGTCGGAGAAGTAGCTGGCAAAAATTTTTCCCATTCTGTGGGTTGTCTCTTCACTCTATTAATTGAATCTTTTGCTGTGCAGAAAATTTTTAGTCTGATATAATCCCATTTGTTGGTTCTTGCTGCTATTTTCTGTGTGATTGAGGTTCTGTTTAGAAAGTCCTTTACTACTCCTATGTCTTCAAGTGTTTTATGTATTTTTTTCTTCCAGAAGATTTAATGTTTCTCTTTTAATGTTTACATCTTTGATCCATTTTGATTTTAATTTAGTGTATGGTGAGAGATAAGGCTCCATTTTCATTCTTCTACAGATAACTGCTTTTCCCAACACCACTTCTTGAATAGGCTATCTTTCCTCCAACATATATTTTTGGACCCTTTGTCAAAGATCAAATATTTGAATGTGTCTGGGGAGGTTTCTGTATCTTCAATTCTCTTCTATCGGTCCGCATGTCTGTTTTTATTCTAGTACCATGCCATTTTTACCACTATTGCTTTGAGTATAGCTTGAAATTTGGTATTTCTATGCCTCCTGTTTTGCTCCTATTGCCCAGAATTACTTTTGCTATTTGTATTTTCTTCTGGTTCCATATAAAATTTAGGATGGTTTTCTTCAGATCTGTAAAGTATGCTATTGGTATTTGAATTGAGACTTCATTGAATCTGTATAACAGTTTTGGAAGTATGGCCATTCTGACAATATTGGTTCTGCCTAACCAAGAGCAAGGGACAGCTTTCCATTTTCTGATGTCTTCTTCAATTGCCTTTTTCAAAGTACTGTAGTTTTCTCTGTAGAGTTCTTTCACTTCTTTGATTAGGTTAATTCCTAAGTATTTCATTTTTCTTGAAGTTACTATTAATGTTGTTGTTTAATAATTTCCTTCTTGAAGGGGGAAAAGAAGGAAGGGAAAAAGGAAAGAAAGGGGAAAGGGAAAAATGGAAAAATATAAATATATATGTGTGTGTGTGTGTGTGTGTGTGTGTAAATAGCTGCTGTAAATAGGGAAGGGGAGAACAGAAAGGAGGGGTGGGGAAGGGGGGAACCAAGATACATCATGTACAGGTACAAACTAACTTTGATGAATGTGATCACTATGTATACAATGTACCAATACATGTTCTTGGAAAAAATTAAAAATTAAAAAAAAATTTCCTTCTCATCTCATTCACTGTTGGCATACACAAATGCTAATGATTTTCATGTATTGATCTTGTATCCTGATACTTTGCTGAACTTGGTTACTAATTCTAAAAGTATTTTTTTGGAATTCTTTGGGTCTTTCATGTAGAGAATCATGTCATCTGCAAATAGTGATAAGTTGAGTTCTTCCCTTCCTATATGTATTCCTTTATTTTTTTCCTATTTCCTAATTGCTCTAGCTAATGTTTAGAGTACTATGTTGAATAGCAAAGGTGGTAGCGGACATCCTTGTCTTGTTCTTAATTTTAGAGGGAATGCTTTTAGTTTTTCCCCATTTAGTATGATGCTGGCTATTGGTTTATCATAGATAGCCTGTATCATATTCAGGTATGGTTCTTCTATACCTATTTTCTTCAGGGTTTTTTTTTTATATATCAGGAAGAGGTATTGGATTTTGTTGAAAGCCTTTTCTGCGTCTATTGATAGGATCATGCAGTTTTTTACCTTCCTCCTGTCTATGTGATGTATTGCATTTATAGTCTTACATATGTTGAAGCATCTTTGCATCTCTGGGATGAAACTTACTTGATCATGATGTATCAGCTTTTTGATAATATGCTGCATTCTATTTACCAATATCTTGTTGAGGATTTTTGCATCTATGTTCATTAAAGAGATTGGCCTGTAGTCCTCTTTTTTAGTTGGGTCTTTATCTGGTTTTGGGATCTGGGTGATACTGGTTCCCATAAATGAATTTGGGAGTATTCCATCCCTTTCAGTTTATTTGAATAGCTTGAAGAGTATTGATGATATAATATCCTTAAAGGTTTCGAATAATTCAGCCATGAATCCATCAGGTCCTGGGCTTTGTTTAGTTGGTAGATTCTTTATTACTGAGTCAATTTCCTTACTTGTGATTGGGTTGTTAAGTGTATTTATGTCTTCTTGAGTTAGTTTTGGCAGTTTGTATGTGTCTAGAAAACTGTCTATTTCCTCAATATTTACTAACTTGTTGGAATATAATTTTTTCGAAGTTTACTAACAATCTTCTGGATTTAGACAGTGCTTGTCATGATTTAACCTCTGTCATTTCTAATTGCATTTATGTGAGTCTTTTCTCTCCTTCTCTTAGTGAGTCTTGCTAATGGCTGGTATATTTTATTTATTCTTTCAAAGAACCAAGTTTCACTTCATTGATTTGTTTTGCTGTATTTTTAGTCTCAATTTCATTAATTTCCACTCTCCTCTTTGTAATTTCCCTCCTTAGTTTTGATTTGGGCTGGTCTGTTTTTCTTTCTCAAGTATCTCAAGATTTCTCATAAGGTTATTTGACCCTGCTCTGTTTTCCTAATGTGAGCATTGATTGCAATGAATTTTCCTTTAGAACTGATTTCAAAGCATCCCACAGGTTTCCTTGAGTTGTACAGTCATTGTCATTAAATTCCAGAATTTTAAAAATTTCTTCTTTGATTTCTTCTGTGACCCATTGGTTGTTTAGGAGTATGTTGCTAATTTTCCAGGGGCTTTTGCCTTTTCCAACTTTTCTTCAGTGGTTGATTTCTATTTTCACTGCACAGTAGTTGGATAGTATGCATGGGGTGATTTCAATTCTATTATATTTACTTAGGCAGGCTTTGTGGACTAGTATGCAATCTATTTTGAAAATAGAATTATGTGCTGCTGAAAATAATGTATAGTCTGTTTTAGAGGGGTGGAATACTTTGTAATTATCTATTAAATCCGTATGTTCCAGAGTTTGCTTCAGCTTTGAAATTTCTTTGTTGACTTTGCCTTTAGTTAATCTGTCTCTTTGATAAAGTGGGATATTAAAGTCCCCTACTATGATTGTGTTAATGTTTATTTGCTCTTTTAATTTAAGCAGTTTTTGTTTTATGAAAGTAGGCGCTCTGGTATTCACTGTATGTATGTTTATCAATGTTATCTCTTCTTGTTGGATAGTTTCTTTAACTCATGTATAGTGACTTCCTTGTCTCTTCGAATCCATTCTAACTTAAAGTTTGCCATGTCCGATATTAGGATTGCTACTCCTGCTTGTTTTCTGGGTCCTGGTGCATGAAGTATTGTTTTCCATCCTTTAATTTTAAGTCTGTGAATATCTTTTTGGATTAGATTGGCTTCTTGAATGCAACAGATTGTTAGATTCTGATTTTTAATCCAAGCTGTGTCTTTTGATTGGAGATTTGAGTCTCTTAACATTGGTAGATATTACAGAGATGTGTTGGTTATTTACTATCATTATCTTCTTTATCTGTTAATCATTTGTTTTACTTTTTCTGGTGTTATTTTTTGTTGTTTATCCACTGACCTCACTAGTTTCCACATTATTTCAGGTATGTCCAGTCCTATGTTTCTGTCAAGAATTTTTTCTAGTGCTGGTTTAGCCTTCATATATCTTCTGAGCTGATCTTTTTAATGGAAACACCCTATTTCTCCAGCTATTTCGAAAGATAGCTTTGATGGATAAATTATTTTGGGTTTGAAGATGTTTGCTCTTCGGCCTTGAAATACTTCATTCTAAGCTCTTCTGGCCTTAAGGGTTTGTGCTGAGAAGTCTGCGCGATTCTAATTGGTTTACCTTTATATGTGATTTTTTTGTTTTTCTCCGACTGCCTTTAAAATTCTGTTTGTGTTTTTGTTTGTTTGTTTTGTTTTGCTGAATATCTGTGAATTTAATAAGGATATGATAAGGATATGCCTTAATGAATGTCTTCTTTCCTCATAATTGTTTGGTTTTATATAATCATCACTTACTTGTACTTCAAGATCTTTTCTTATATTTGAGAAATTTTCTTTGATAATTTCCATAAGCATGTTGGTGAATCAATCTGTGTAGTCTTCAAACTTTTTTATTTTTTAACTCCAATTAGCATTACATTCATTTTTTTGCTGTCATCTAGTATCTGCTAGATATTCTCATGTTTTCTCATTTTCTTTTTGGCTTCTTTGAACCCTATTTTCATATTGGTCATTTCTGGAATGTATGAGTTCTATACTGTTTTTTATTTCAGGTATTTCTGTCTGACATCTTTTAGAGCTGTCGATATCCTTGGTGAGTCTATCATTCAGTTTTTGAACTGTCTTGGTTAACTTGTCCTGATTTTTATATATTTCCCTGAAATTCACCATGGGCATTTTGTCATTGCTATAAACTTTTGATTCATTTCATCTTTGGACACCTCAATTTTTTTTTCATCTTTTCTTAGAACTTTTCATAGATTTCTGCTATCTGAAATTTGTTTTCTTCTCACTTTCTGTCTCCTTGCTCTGCCTTGGGAGAGTTGGGGAGTTCAGAGATCTATTTCCTTGTTTCCCCATTCTCTTACTTGTTGCTGTTTTTGTTTATATTTGTATACCTTTTTTTCAGTTTTATATGTCCTCTTTTTTTCCTCCCTTTTTTTGGGGGGTTATTACTGTTTGGGGATTAGAGAGGTGAGGAGATATTATGGTTATATGAAGCTTTGTAGTAGGATGTTGCCTCTCTTTGAGTAATTTTCAGCTTTGTATGTCCAGTTCTAGTATTTATTACTGCAATTGTGTACTTTAAGTGATTTCATCTCTGTCTTTTTGTTTTGCCACAAGGGTACTACACTTTAAAACAGTATCCACAGTTTCAATCTTATGCCATTTCTATATGACAGTCTTTGCAGTTTCTCTTCTTTCCCTTTGTCTATTCTCTAGATGAGGGAGAGAACCTAGACACCTATTAAATCAGAGCTGACAGAAGCACAATTCTATAAGGGTAACAACATAATGAACGCATGAATCAATAAAAGAAGATACTAAGTAACTCAAGAAACATACAAAAATTTAAACCAATAAAATGTCCACCGGGAACATTGATTAGATATCCCAGTGAGCCATTGAATACGTGATTCATAAATCACTTCTTTGCCCAAGAGTCTAAGTGATCAAAACTCAATTATTCCAGTGGTCCCTCCATTGACAAACTAGGGTTAACTCAGACTTGGGGCCTGTTTCTGTCAGTTTGCATGTATTCTTGCTGAGTCTGATTGACCCTGAGTTCTTGGTTTAGAGACTATTTCTCTTCTTATCCCTGAGTGCAGTGATGGGTTTGGCAAATGAGTTCACTGGTGTTCAATTGTCCTCTGAATCAGGATTATTGCTGTGGAATCAATTCAACTGTGGCATTAAAAGGCTAATCTGTTGCAGTGGAATCTATCAGGGCTATCTGAGAATCTTACATGCCATGAGACCCTGTTTTGAGCCTCCCTTAAGTCTAGAGAAGAACTCCACAGCTATACTTCAAGCATTATAACAACCCAAGCCTTCGCCCACAGTTAATGCACAAACTATCCCCTACCCTGTGTCTCTAAAAGTGTAACCATAATGTTTATTAATCTTTAGATAGTTAACCCTGTAAAATTACTGTTCAATTATTTTCTACCATTGCCAGAGACATAGCTGTTGTATTTAGTACATATTAGCTGTAAGTCAATACCTGAGTTGTCTTACATCGTAATTGTGGATTTCTTCTCTAGAGTAAAGGGTAGTACATAATTGGATCTTATGATATGTTAATATCCAATTTGTTGTGGATGATACAATGGTAGCTGATTTGCTTGATATTACCAGGGTCGCAGAATTATCTCTATTAGTCTATAAGCCAACAATCACATTACATTTATGACATTAACAATACTAGAGTACATTTCCAGAGAATTCAGTTGTTGGGCTACCTGCCCTGCATCCTCCCAACCCAGATTAACCAAGGTATTGGTGTTGGTGCTGAAGGAAAGAACTATAGTTAGAAACACCCAAAGTACATCACCAAAAAACAACTAAAGAGATTTCTATACCAGCTACAAACTCTACATTGTAATCGTCCACCGACATTAGCGTGAAACAAACAAAAGCATGAGAACACATGAGAAGAAAAGTCAACAAAATGCCTCGCCAGACTCCCATTCCCCTGAAGCCAACCCAGGGGGGATGCGGGGGTGTGCAGAATAGCATAAATCACACACTCAAATTACTTGAAAGGATTACAGAGGAAGTTAGAAATCAGATCAAAGAGACACTCAGAGGGATCACAGAAAATATGACTATGCAGATAATGGAAGTAAAAACCAAAATGATCCAGGAGCTGTTAGAAGACACTAATAAAAATCTAGCTGAGCTAAGCAAAAAATACAAAATATGAGTGACCAGTTTAGTAAAGAATTAGAGTCCATGAAGGGAGTTCAATCAGAAATATAGAAGATTAGAATTTATATTAAATGTGTGGGCAGCAGAAGTGACCAATGTGAAAAGAGAATTTCAGAACTAGAAGACAATGAAGCCTTCAAAGACCAGATACTCAAATACACCTTAAAAGCAACAAGGGAACATGATAAATTGACTCAATAGCTGCCATACGACACAAAGAAGACTAACATAAGAGTAATTTGAATATGTAAAAAATCAGAAGACAACACAAATGGCATAAAAAACCTGTTCATGGAAATAATGCCAGAAAGCTTCCCAAATATAGGGAAAGAAATAAACATACAGATAAACAAGGAATGCATAAACCCAAATAGTCACCACCACTCTGAGTTACATTATGCTCAGAGTACAAGAAGTCCATCACAGAGGAAAATTTTCAAAGCTCTTAAAGGCAAGGAATCACATACACATTTAAACCCATTAGAATCACAGCAGAATTTTTTATGGAACCCTAAAATGCCAGGAGGGCTTGGAGTGAAGTGGTTCAAGCCCTAAAATGTAACAAATTCCAATGCTGCTTTATGTAACCTGCAAAACTTTCTTTGAAAATTGATGGAGAAATAATGTACTTCCAGGACAAAGCACACCTCAAGAAATTCATGGCACCAAATCAGCATTACAAAAAATTCTCAAGGATGTCCTAAAAAGAGATAATAAAGCTAACATTGCCAGTGAGTCAAAGCAAATGAATACACCTGTCAGAATGAGCACCTAAGCAAAAGGAAAAAAAATAAGGATATGAGCAACAAGAAAATGATGTAATGACAAGAATAAGTCAATACCTGTCAATAATCATTCTCAGTGTGAATGGTTTCTATTCCCCAATCAAAAGACACAGATGACAGAATAGATCAAGAAACAAAACTCAGCACTATGTAGTACATACGAAGAGGTGTAATAGATATAATATGAAAGGAAGATAATATTCAAAGGAGAGGAGCATTGGACGGAGCGGGGGGAGAAGTGGAAAGGGAAAAGAGGGATAGAAAAAGGAAAGGGAATTCATGGAGAAATGTGAATGAACCTGCTGTAAATAGGGATGAAGGGAATAGAGGGGAGGGGTGGAGAAGAGGGGGGAGAACCAAGATGCATCATGTACAGGTACAAAATAAATGTGATGAATGTAACCATTATATGTACATTGTACCAATACATGTTCTTGGTTAAAAAATTAAAAAAAAATAAAATAAAGTGAGGGTAAGTATTTGGGAGGAGGTGATGTAAATGTGTCTTTTACTGTAAAAAATTTTTTTTAATTAAAAAAAAGATAAGGGGTTGACTAAATATGTTATTTGTTTCATCAGTGTAACCAATACGCTCCATATCACCCATGAATCCCTAGCCCTCAAGGTGACAATATCTTAGATCATGATACCATTTGACTGGATGAGTTTAGTCTTTACCAAATTTCCAACCCCAAGTATTCTGGATACCCTGAAAATGTTTATGTGCTCTTCAAATCCATCCTGATCCTCTGCCTGGCTCTGGACCTCCATGAGAATGACTGTTTACCAGCACACAAGGACCTACTGCCGCCCTCAGTCAGCCTCTCTATATGAACTTTGGGTCCAGTTATAATTTGGGTCACCAAGATCATGCTGCAATTTGAGTTAATAAAATTAAAGAAAAGGAAATTAAAAAAACAGATGATTTTTAAAAATTCACAGATTAAAATTCAAAGGATGGAAAACAATATTCTATCCAGCAAGAAGCTACAGCAAGGCAGGAGTAGGTATCCTAATTTTAGACAAAGTAGATTTCAAGCCAAGACTGATCAAAAGAGGCAAAGAAGGTCACTACATACTGGTGAAGGGAAAATTTCAATAGGAATAGATAACAATAATAAACTTATACACACAAAATACCAGCACACCCAATTTTATGAAGCAAACATTAATGGGCATGATGAATCAGATAAACACCAATACATTTTTAAGGAGGACCTGAGTACCTCAGTGTCACAAATGGACACATTGACCAGACAAAACATCAACAAGGTAATATGAGTTGAACAAAACTTTCCAACAAATAGACTCAATAGATACCTACAGAATGCTCCATCCAACAACAGAATACAAGATCTCTCAGCAGCACATGGGACTTACTCCAAAATAGACCACATACTAGCTCATAAAGCATGCTTAAGTAAATGCAAAACAATGAAAATTATCTCATGCATATTATCAGATCATAGTTCAGTGAAACTGGAATTCAATGGCAAAAGAAATTGCTGAAAATATGGAAACACATGGAAATTAAAAAACACACTCTTGAATAATCAATGGGTCATAGATAAAATTAAAGAAGAAATTAGACAGTTCCTACAATCTAACAATAATTCCAGTATAATATACTGGGACCTATAGGACACAATGAAAGCAATCCTAAGAGGAAAGTTTGTACCAATGAATTCCCCCACAAGAAAAAGGATGAACTGAAATAAATAACTTCATCATGCACTTCAGTGTCCTACAAAAACAATAACAATCCAAACTCTAATGTAGTACAAAACAAAACCTATAAAGATCAGAGAAGAAATTAATGAAATTGAGACTAAAACAACAATACAAAGAAGCAATGCATTTAAGAGTTGGTTCTTTGAAAGAATAAACAAAATTGACAAACCCTTAGCTAATCTTACCAAAATAAGGAAAGAAAAGACCCAAATCCATGCAAGTAGAAATGAAAAAGACAAAAGCACAATGAATTCTGCTGAAATCCAGAAGATCATTGGTGACTACTTTGAGACCCTGAACTAGAATGGAAAATTCAGAAGAAATGGACAGATTCCCAGATACATATGAACAAGAGGAAACGAGAGGATATAAAGCTGAAACAAGAGGAAACAAGAGGATATAAGCTGAAACAAGAGGATATAAGCCAAAACAAGAGGATATAAAACCCATGAATAATCCAGTATCAGTCAATGAAACTGAACAAGTAACAACAACAAAAAAAACTTCTAAGAAAAGCCCACATTCTGACTGATTCACTGCCAAATTATTCTACAACAGCTTTAGAGCAGATCTAATGCCAATGCTCCTCAAACTCTTCAGTGAAATCAAAATGGAAGCAGTACTCCCAAAGTCATACATGGAAGCCAGTATTACGCCAATTTCAAAACCAGAAAAGGACCCAAGCAAAAACGAGGACTTCAGGCCAATCTCTTTAATGAACATAGATGCAAAATTCCTCAATAAGATACTGTCAAACAGAATGTAGCTAATCATCAAAAACATCATACATCATGACCAAGGAATTAACCTAACCAAGGAGGTGAATTACCTCTAGAATAAAAAAATGTAGTTCTCTGAAAAAGGAGATTGAAGAAGATATCAGAAAATGGAAAGATATCACCTCTTCCTGAATAAGTACAACCAGTATATTGAAAATGGACATACTTCCAAAACTGTTATATACCAAATTAAATACCAATAGCATTCCTTACAGAACCAGGGAAAACAACCCTAAAATTCATGTGAAGCCAGACGAGACCTAGACTAGCAAAAGCAATTCTGGGCCATAGGGGTAAGGTAGGGGCATCATAATCCCAGGCTTCAAATTATACTACAAAGCTACAGTGATAAAAGCATCATGGTATTGGCAAAACAAAACGAAACAACAACAATGACAAAAAAACTAGACCTGTGCATCAGTGGAACAAAATAGAGAATGCAGAAACAGCTCAAGGCAGACTCAGCTACTTTATTCTTTGATAAAGGGGCTAAATACTTTTTTTTTTTTTTGGTGCTAGGGATAAAACTCAGGGCCTTGTGCTTGTGAAGCAAGCACTCTAACCAGTGAGCTAAATCTCCAGCCTAAATACTTTCACTGGAGCAAAGATGGCCTCTTTAACAAGTGGTACTGGGAAAACTGACCAAAGATTAGACCCATATATCTCACCATCCACTAAACTAAAATCAAAATGGATCAAAGATCTAAATGTCAAAATAGAAGCAATCTGCTGAAAGACAAAATAGGTAAAATTCTTGAAGGCATGGTCATACACAAAGACTTTCTGAATAGAAACCCGGTTACACAAGAAATAATACCAAGAATCAACAAATGGGACCACATCAAATTAAAAGGCTTCCACACAGCAAAGGAAACCATCAAGTGAACATACAACCTACAGAATGGGAAAAGATTTTTGCAAACTATTCCTCAAAGGGCTAATGTTTAGAATATATCCAGAACTCAAAAGAAATTAGACCTCCCAAGTATAAAGACCCAATCAAAAAAATGGGCTTCTGAAATGAATAGGCACTTTTCAGATGAAAAAGTACAAACGGACAATAAATACATGAAAAATGTTCAACATTGCTGGATATTCAAGAAATACAAATTAAAACAACACTGAGATTCCATCTTAGTCCTGAGAGAATGGTTATAATTAAGAAATCAAACAATAACAAATGCTGCAGAGACTGTAGGAAAAAGGAGCCCTTCTTCATTGTTGGTGGGAGTGTAAACTCATACAACAACTGTAGAAACCAGTTTGAGAAACCTCAAAAAAACAAACAATGGAAATTCCATTTGATCTTGCTATACCCCTTCTTGATATCTTCCCAAAAGAGTTAAAGACATAATATCACAGTGATTTATGTATATCCATGTTTATAGCAGCACAATTCATAATAACTAAATCTTTGAAGCAACCTGTATGTCTATCAACAGATGAATGAATAAAGAAAATGTGATATTTTTATACAGTGGCATACAACTCTTCCATAAAGAAGGATAAACTCAAGTAATTTGTAGGAAAATAGATGCACTTCAAGACCACAATGTTAAGTGAAGTAAATCAGACACAAAAGTTTGAATATTGCATGGTTTCTCTTATACGAGAAGCCCAAATGTATAAGTGCAAAATAAAAGACAATAGGAAAAGAAAGAGAAAAAATGTTATCGTAATCCAGCATAGACAATACATCTAAAAGTGTACTTTGATTTAGTATATTTGTCTCGTGTGTTTTTTTATGGGTTTTTTTTGGCTCATTAGTCTGGCTGTTAGTCTGTATGTATGATAATTAATTTGATATAGATTTACAAGATAAATAAATAATTCTGATGCTATAAAAATATTTTTAAAAGGGGAGCATGGAGGGGAAGAAAAGAAAAAAGAATTGAGATGTGTTATATACATGTATTAATTCCCAACAATGAGTGTAACAATGAGTGTAACAATTGTGTACTGCAAATATGTACTAATAAAAAATAAAATTCTATAAGAATAAATATGAATAAAAATAACAGGGAAGAAGTAAATCACATGGTGTATAAAAGAGGCAAGGAGTGAAATAGAAGAAGTTGTGTAAAAGGAGGTTGGAGAAAGTAACAAGAGAAGGTCTTTCATGGATGATAAGGGGATTGGACTTCCTACAAGGTGATGAAGAATTACAAAAGCAATGTTATGTGATAGACCATCTGTGTTTTGTCACTTTCCTGTCCCAGTGGCTTTCATATAGGAAAACTGAGGCCAGATGTATAAATGGGATTTTCTTAATTCCAGATTGGAACAACATTTTGGAGCAAAAGATGAGGTGCACTCAAATAATTTATTTATACATTTCTTTTTTATGGTGGCACTGGAGTTGAATCCATGCCCTCACACATGCTAGGCAAATGCTCTACCAATGAAATACATTCCTAGCCTCTTTTTTCAGAGATAGTGTCATATTAAATTGCCCAGGCTGACCTCAAAAGTGTAATCCTCCTAACTCAGCCTCCTGAGTAGCTGGTATTACAGGTGTGTGCCACTATGCTACCTGGAGTCAAATCGCTTCATCATGTTTTTACTGAGAAGTCCCCTATCCCTGGATGAAGGACTGCAACAAAAGAGGAAGAGGAGGTCTACCCTATCAGTTTTAGGTTTAGGGATCTCATATAGTCTGGTTCACAGTATGTGTAATAACCAAACTCCACCAGAAGTCTTCTAGGTCTAGTATTCCTTTCCCTCTTGTCCTGCTCTTGTGTATTTTTTTTTTTTGTGGTGCCGGGGATCGAACTCAGGCCCTTGTGCTTGCAAGGCAAGCACTCTAATCACTGAGCTAAATCCCCAGCCCCTCTTGTGTATTTTTAAGCTCTCTACCCATCATTATAAGCACTCACTACATGAATTATCTGTATTTGTCAGTTTGTATGTATGTGTATGTGTGTTGAGCAAATAATACTAAAACAAAAAAACAGCTGAAAAAGAATGGGAAACAGTCCAGAATGAGGTGCTGTGAATGAAAATATTTAGTTAAAAAGTCTATTTTTCCTTTAAAAGTGAAATAAATCACATACACAAGCTTAGAAATCATATAGTTTCTCTTGAGAAACCCAAAATATAAATAAATCAAAGAGTAAAGTTAAAGACAATAAGGAATAAGGAGATAGATCTTTGGCAAATGGGAAAGGGACCCAGAGATGGAGTAAGGGGAAGGAGATGTCAAAAGAAATATGTTATGTACATGTACTAACTACTCACGATGAATATACTCATGATGCGTCACAAAGATGTACTAATAATTTTTTTTCAAAATCAAAATGACTTTTCTACTCTTCATTGTTTTATCATGAGGACAATGAGTTAATATTTACAGGCATTTTGAGTTTTTTTGTTTGTTTTCTGATGAAGCGTGCTTCTTTTGCTCTTATTATTCTAAGGGGTAAGGATTGCAGATGGGAATTCCGGGGCAATGAAGACTGATTATTACATCCACAAATCAACTGACTGTCATTGATGACATGTTGCCAGCTTCTTCACACTTATTTAATCAGACTGCTTTTCTTGGACAGCTCTTTGGGTAGGTGATACATGCTTGAATTTATGATTGTTGTTTCTGAGAAAGGCTAATATTCCTACACTTTAGTTATTTCTTGCATTTTTTTCTGACACTTCTGAATGTTATAAAAAAACTTTAAGTCTAGAAGCTCAGAAATAACTGTACATCAAAATTCTCTATTTCCAGACTAATTCAATATGAAATGGGTTCTTTCACTGCTCAGACATACATAGTTCCTAGCAGCCCAGGTACCAGGTTAATTCTATAACTCCCTATTCTGTTTTATAAGACTTTTCAGTTTGTATTATGCAAATTCCAACTCCTAAGGCAGATTCTCACACTGTTTGGACACCTTTCTTCCCATATTGTTAATATGTAGACCGTGGAGCAAGATTGCCTAGATTTCAATTCTTCACCAGCCATTTACTATTTGTTGCCCTTAGGTGAGTCTTGCATCTTATCTTTGACCCAGTTTCCTCCCCTGAAAAATGAGGTTATCTCTCTGCGGTGTTGTGGTATTAAATACTATAACTTCAATATATAAAGCATATGTACAGTACCTGTCCCATAGTCAATATTATTATCTGCCTCCGAAACTCTCTGTTTGCTCTTCCCTCTATTTAGAACTTACTTGCCTGTTTCACATGGCTGACTTTATCTCCAGGCAGGTGTCCACCCAAATATCATCCCTCAGGGAGAGCTTCCCTGACCACCCAATGTAAAATAGGTCCACCTCCTCCATGCTCTATCACATCACCCTGTTCACAGTATGTATAATAATCAATCCTTCATTTTTTTTGTATCTGCTATCTATAATCATCTGGTTTCTTTATATTGTCTGATTTTTCTCATGAAACCATAAGCACCATGGGACCAGAGCTAATTATCTGCCTTGTTCACCACTGTGTCCATATAGCGTGTGGAAGTACTCGATTAATATGGTTTGGATGAATAAACAGATAGAGCAATTCTATTTTCTGAACCAAAGAACCTTTATATCCTTCTAAGTATAGAATAATTGGCAACTATCCTTTGAATCCCAAAGTATTGTAATTTCTTGGACAGTTTTTGGTAGTTTAGGTGGGGATAGGCAGAAAATGTCATCAGAACTGGTTTGGAAAATCCAAGCATATAATTTCTAATGCTAGTGTCTCCTACAGTGGTCATTGCAAAATGAATACCTGATAATGTTGGTGACTCCCTACTCTGTCTTTAGGGGTTTTACTGGGTGAATTTTGATATCTCAAGGGATAGAACTTTGTCAATTTTATTTTGGTGTCTCTAAGAGTACTTAGAAGAGTTATTAACACACAGTGGGTGATTAGTAAGTGTCCACTCTAGAAGTGAACTTTGTCTATTTTTAGTACCACAACTTTATTTTTCAATAAAGCATAGAAAGAAAGGAGACCCTCTGCACAGGAATGTCAAGAGTTAAGGCTTACATTTGTGGAGTTTTTTCGAAAAGCAGATACAATCGAAACAGCCAACTTCTTAATAAGAGATTGTCTAAAGCAGGCCCTAGAAACTTCTGAAAGAAACCATTGTTTGGTGATTTCAAGGTGGGCTTTCCCTCACACTTTCAGGTTGCCATAGAGATGACATGTTTTTCTTCCTAAATGATATTTACTTGTAATCTCAGAAGTCTCTTCAGCAAATTAGCAAGGGTGACTTTGAAAGTGGGGAGGGGTTGGTCATGGCAGCTTTGAGCCTTGCTACTTTATAAAGACCTGGTTTGCTAAATGAAGTGAGGAAGGGAATTTCAAGACCATCCCAAAAAATGCTATTTTTTAAACTTTTCTTTTCCCGTGCTGTGAATGAGGAGGCATAATACAAGGAAAGGAAGAAAAGTTTCAGGTCAAAGAGTTCAAAATTCAGAGCTGCAATGTATCTGTAATGGTTGTTGCTACAGAAAATAGCACCTGTGGTGAAAATGTGTGTTCAGAAGTTGTATAGTCAGAGTTGTATGATAAAGCATTTACAGCACTGGACTGAGCAACATGGAAATGTTTCATGGTGATGCTTAGTTTTAGTTTATCTGAGCATGTGCTTCTTCTTGACGGAAGTGACCACATCTCATCATTCCCTTTGTATTCTGTGTAGCACTTTTCCTGCTCCTTTGCATTAATCTTTCTAAAATACTTCTCTGATAATATCACATTCTCTCCAGACATTTAGTGGAACATCTCCTGCAATTTGAATAAAATCAAACCCTAAAGCGTTACATTTAATCCTTTCAAAATCTATGTTTCCAGCTTACTTTCCTACCACTTCCATAATATACTCCAATCTCACATAAAACCTGGGTTACTTAGCTTACATTTCTTGTACATGCCCTGTGCTTTTTTTGTGTAGATCTTTCTACCACTTCCCCTTCTGCTGTGTTTGCCTATACTGTTCCTTTTCCCTGGAATGCCTCTCCTTCACCCTATAATCTCTAGCTAATTAAATTATTCTTGTCCTTTAAAGCTTATTTAACCACTATTTCAGTGGGAAGTAATCTTTTAGTGTTGCAAATTCCTTAGCCCTTTCTTATAATCTTTTCATCTTCCTGAGGCTTAACATGGCGCCTCCATACAGATATTCAGATATTTCAGAAAAGTCATAAATGAACTATTGGTTGGTTCACATACATGCAAAGAGGCAGAGATGACAGCCTTGCAAGGCCAGGCAAGAGGCATTCCACATATTGAAGCTTTTTGCTCATTGTCTTCCATGACAAAAAGAGAAGATGAATTTGGAGATTGTTCATGAGGAGATAAACAGGCAAAGAGAAGGAGGCTTACTTGAATTCAAGTTAGAAGAAATATCTGAGGACACCTGGCTTGTTACTGCTCTCAGGACTAGAACTCAGGCTTTAGAGGACAGAGCACTGGGGCTTTGAAACAGTGAAGATGGTCTGGGCTTTATTTTTTTTTTCTGCCAGTACCCTGTCAGAAAACTTCTTCACTATCAGCTCTCCATCCTGTGGCCTATCACTCTCATGCCAAGTAAAGCACATGGTAGGATTCCACTGGTGGAGAACTAATAGGAGGAAAGAAAATCAATATATGTTCCTTTAATTAAGTCATTTTAGGGCTGGAGTGTAGCTCAGTGGTAGAGTAGTTGCCTAGCTTGTGCAAATTCCGTCCCCAGCACTGAAAAAATAAAATAAATAAACAACAACAAAACTCCATGCAAGGAGTCCTAAAGTTTTACAAGTCTTGTAAGATGATAGATAAGAATTGCCTGCTACCTTGATTAAATGCTTCATGGTATCTATAGCTGTACCACACTGAACATGCCCCATCTTCTCTGATCTTGGAAGCTAAGCAGGGTTTGGCCTGGTTAGTAGTTGGATAGGAGAGGCTACATGATGTAGCTTAATGCTAAAGACATGACAGTAAACATATAGTCCTTTTAGGGACCTTGGCATAGTGCCCCAAAACACTCCCCATGAGTTCAGTTTCCATGCTTTATCCTAAAGATTTAGACCTATTTTGTAGTTTCCTGGTAGTCTTCTCCAAAATGTAGTTGCATTAGTTAGAGTATCTAGAGTAGTGTTTTATGTTAAAGTTGGTACTTCAAAGATGGGTATAGGTTTATGCTGGCTTTGAAGAATTACCTGGAATACCACTACATATTCCCGCAGATTCAAGTATCTACCTTGACCTTAGGAAGGTAATGATTAAATGAGATAATACTTAGAGAGCATGTAGCACAGTGCCACAAACACAGTAAGCACTCCATTTGTGGGAGTCATTTGTGTTTAATTCTTCTTGGGGTATAGTTTCTTTGCCCATTAAGAGAGATTAGTATCTTCCTCTAGGGTTCGTCACAGTATTCTGTAAAGCATGTGTGCAAAGCACACTGACTTCTTGCTTCCTAGCAAACTAAATGCCCACTTTTGAGAAAAGCACATTGCTATTCACACATTTGAGAGGAAAATGTTAGTAGGTTGTATTCACATTAAACACAGTTTTAGGATTTACTTCTTGTGCATCGGGTGTGTCCCTCCCTCCCTTTCTATCTGGAAATGAAGTGGAGGCAATAGCCTGGTAAATAGCACTTAATACGCATGCAGATGCACCTCACAATATCCTCACAATTACTGATCTGAACTCTGCCTGGACTCTGAACTCTGAAAGCAAGGCAAGGGCTGCAAAGCAGGAACATTCTGACCAAGATTCCTGTGTCCCAGAGACCTTGCCACATTTATGGGGAAGAAGAATTTTTATATTAAGATGGCAATTACCCAGGCAATTTGCCGTGCATTTTACCTGCCAATATGCTTTCTGGCAGAAATGATCCCTGGTTACAAGCCTCATGCTGTGAATACATGGATAGCTTGCTTCACTATCTTGCCTCTGTATGTGTGTGTATGTGTGCATGAATGTTTAAGTATTAAGCGTGTCTAATTTACGTTTCTTGATGCCCAAAGAGATAAACGTCAATGTTTTTTCTTTGCACGTAGCATCACTTTTCATCCTCCATTGGAAGTAAATTTCATTGTGCTTGGTTTTCTCCCTTCTTTGTGCCCTTCTACAAGCAAGGCTTCCTGTTGAATTTTGAGTTATATGACTTTAGAATTAAGGTACAGTCTTAATGAGGATATTACCATCTGTGATCTGTCACCCAGCCAGATAGCCCACGTGCCTTAGCAATGGATCACAGCCCCGTGGTTTTATTTGCTCGTGATATGACTGGGAAATTCTCCCTAACTATCCTTTCAACGTACATACAGGCAGTCACACACACAGATTCACACACAGAGTCTTCTACTTTTAAATGCTAATTATTTTTATGTTTAAAACCCAAATTTAAAAATTTTAAATTTAATTATGCCCCCTGCTAAGATAATTCATTTTGAAATCATAAAATACTAATAAACATAAAGGAGGGGAAAAAAGACCGTCCCACCCCAGAAAGAACCACTATCACCATTTATAACAGTGACAATTATATCTTTCTAAAACACAAATTTATTTAATTTCACCTTAGTAAAGAACAAGAAACTGGCAATAGGGCACAATTCTTCGGAGGTTGACAGTAATGTGACTTGAAATGAAGCAAAGCCAGGGTGCTAGCGTGCACACCTGAGAGCTGACTGGGACCCCTGGGGCTAAACTTGGCTTCAGCAGAATTCACTGTGGAGAGAGAACAGAGAATTAAATACCAGAACAGAAGCCATTGTGGAGGGATTGACTGTCCTTGCCCTGGCTCAGTAGTGTAAGCAAAACTTTGCCTGCTTATTGCTGGCTAAAACCTTAAGTACTGGCTCTTGAGAAGGAAACAATTGGATTCCAACAGTCACTACGCATACTTAACACCCTTCGCTGCCCTAAATCAGAAATGGTGTCAGTGCTAAGTACTGAGGTCCTGTGAACATCATTTATTTTTCAGAAAGCATTCTTTGAAAAAAAAATCAATTATAGGGACTTTTTGGGAGAATGGGATGTGTGGCAGAAAGACACGAAGATCAATGTTCAGCTAGATTTAGTTGTTACTTACGGAAAGACAAATGACAAATATTTCCTAAAGCACTTTAAATATTTACTTATATTGTTACTTGCTTATATTTACTTATATTGTTGACATGCTTTTATATATGTGTATATATATATGCATGTCAAAGAAATATAAATCTTGAAATAGATTTCTCTAGAAGTCTGAATTGAATGTATTTTTTGTTCATTTCATCTATTCCTGCAGCTCTGGCTTGTGAGGGAGGATGCTGCTCCATTTCCAGTTTAGTAGGTCTAGGATAGGGGCCTGAGAATTTACATTTGTCACAAGTCCCTAGGTGGAGATGATGATGCTGGTTTGGGGACCATATTTTAGGCATCCAAAAATATTGAGGAAAAACATGAAACTGAATTTTCCAAAATATTATTCTTGATTTAGGCTAATTTTTATAGAGACTTATTGGATTTAGCATCACCAACCCACTAGTTTACCTTTAGTGGATTTTATTTTTAAATCTATGATACTTTTTATTGTTGTTGTTTTGTTTCGAGTTAGGGTCTCACTTTGTAGCTGGGTTGGGCTCCAAACTCCCAAGTGCTGGCATTACAGGCGTGCAACACCATGCCTGGCTCTATGATGGTATTTTTGTTCCAGAGTTCCTTTTTATCTATCCTTCTACCCTTTAATCAACAAAATTTCTCTCATGATGGTTTTTCTGAAAAAATATAGTCTCCCAATACCTTTATGGTCTGGTCTCCTTTTGAAGGGATTATTGTCTCTGCCAATTTTTAGCTATAGATCCCTGAGTAAGTTATCCAAACATCTCTGAACCCCAGTGTCTGAGTCTATAAAAACGACAAAAGCCAAAACAAATGGATAAACACCTGGCTCACCCAGAGAGTATGAACAGTAAACAAAATAAGGACTGTATAAAATGCCTAGTATAGGCATAGTATAGTATAGGAGACCATAAATAGTAAGCTCTATCTCCGTTTTATTGTGTTATTTATGTTGCAAGGGATGCAGTCTGTAATAGAACATAGTATCTATCTAATCAAGCGTAGACAATGTCTCACAGATATCTTTGCAAATCAAGTTTTCCCTGTGGTTCCAAAGTGTGTGTGTGTGTGTGTGTGTGTGTGTGTGTGTGTGACAAGTGGAAACAGATTTAATAATTATAGCAAACATTTATTGGTGCCTGTTCCTATGATTACCAAAAATTATCTCAGCTAATCTTAACTACAGCTGTATAATGAAGGTATTTTTATTATTATTTTATGGATGAGGGAATAGAAGCTCAGAGAAGTTAGGTAACTTGCCTGAGGTCACACAGATGTTAGTAAATGCCAAGTGAAGATTTACACCAAGGGCTGTCTTCTTCTCTTCAAATTCTAAGCTCCTATCAACACTGCCTCTGTAGCTCAGAATCACAAGCTGTCCCTGTCTGGAGATGACCTTATGAGACTAATCCTCCCACAGTAGAGGTGAAAGAACTGACGCTCAGGAGAGGGAGCGAGATACCCTAGCCTAGTCGCTAATAGAGCCAAGAGCTAAACTTGGGTTGGCTTTAATCTCTGCAGTTTTTACAGCAATGTAATTTTGCTTTAGTATAAATAAAAGTTTTTAGTTCCTTATTCAGGCATCGGGCAAACAATGGCTCTGCTGAATAGGAGGGGAAGTTAGATCGGAGAAGAGGAAAGCCTTGATTTGTAGCCTTTGCCCATCGTTATGGTATAAATAGCTCCACCTAGGCTGATCAACTCTCCATGTGACAGCATTGGAAGCTGAGCTAGGAAGAGAGGCACACAATTTGGTTCCTCCAGTCGGTGTGAGCTGACTCTAGCACACCACTCCCATTTTTCTAGAGAATAACAAACTAAACATTGAGTATTGTTCCCTGGTAAGATTCTGATAGTCAAGGAAAAAAAAAAAAGAGTGTCTTTTATATGCCAAGATTCTGAATTTCAGTAGAATTGGTATTCTGGCCAATTCTTTTTTTAGAGTTTAGGACTGGCGCTATTACTGAGACTGAGGCCCTGCCAAGAGCCTCTTGTGGCTTATTTATAGAACCTTTTTTCCCCAAAGGATACATGAATATATTTTGTTATGCTCTATCTTTAGAAATGCTAATCACTTGTTCCAAATGGTATCTTCGACGTTGAGGATAAACTAAAACACTCGTGAGAAGTCGTTTTTGTGTTGGTTTTTATTTTTAAAATTTCAACAACAAAATTCTTCTAAAACTTACAAAATGACCCAAGGGCCACTTATTTATTTTAGGAAATTTAGAGAATACAAGAAACAAAACAAAAGAAAATAATTCTAAAAAATACCTGTTTCTAAGACCCAGATGTAAACATGGCTAACACACAACGTACTGTACTGCTAATATTTTTCTCTTCCTATATGCAGATAGAATTTTTTTTTTGAAAAATAGCTGCCTGTAAAGGAAATCCATTTACAAAATGAAAAGCTATCACAGATTATTATCCTCTCTGTACAGGTCCTGCCACACATTTGTATTCACGGAAATAGTATGTTATTTATATTAATACTGATGTTCTACACACATTTGAAGATAATGCTACTAATGGGGATTGTTATCTCTGAGTACAGATGGGGCTAAAAAGACCAGGGTGACAAGTCTCAAGCCCTTCCCTCTCTGTAGACCACTGTATACACAAAGACTGTTTTCGAGTTACAGTTACAGCTGTGCCGATGTTCTGGTTGATTGGGACTCTGCCTCTGAGACCCGAGGTCATCCTGAAGCTCAGAAAACAACCCCCTCCTGTACTCCTTACTGCTGCAGCCAGCCTGGCCTGCCTGCTGCTTGTTTCCTGCTGCCCGTGGCTCTGCCCCATTGTTTGAAGTGGGACTTCAGAGAAGCTTTAATGGGTTTTCTTCTGCCCTCCCTGCTTGGGGTTGCCTCACTGCAGCTCATGGTATGAGATCTCATCTGGTGTCCTGGGGCCATTTATCCTTCACACATGTCCAGCCCAGCAGGGCACTGGTGGAAATGGAATTCGTTCATTCCCTCTACTCAATCTTGATTTTAGTGAAACAGTACTCTAGAAAAATTTACACGTCACAATATTAGGTGACTAACTCCAAGAAATTAATGTTCATTTTTGAAGTAGGTGCTCATTAACTTGGATAATAGTGGCCAATAAGATTTATTCAAAGGTAAGGTGAAGTAACTGACCACTCCCAGAATCTTCGCTTTTGACTCTTAGTCTCAAATGTGGATTTTCTTGACAGTCTCTTCTGACAATTTTCCTGAATTTCCTTGAAGGCCAAAGCTGAAAGACAGACGATAACCACAAAATGTTTTTGTTTTTGTTTTTGTTTTTGTTTTTCCTTTTGTGGTGCTGGGGATCGAACTCAGGGCCAAGGCAAGCACTCTAACCACTGAGCTAAATCCCCAGCCCCACCAAAAAATGTTTTTGAGACCAAATATATATTTTATATATATATATATATATACACATGAGATATTTGGTGGATTGATGCTGATGTTTTCGTTAAAATGCTTATTTTGGGGTAAAGGCAGACTATTAGGGTCCCTCCAGAGACAGGAACCAAAAGCCGCCATTTCCTCCTCAGTAAAAAGTAATGCTCACGAAACGTTGACTATTTTCACAGTGCCTGGCGCACAGTAAATACAATGTTGACTATTTTCTTTACGGGGAAGGCGGTCTCTGCACGGCCTCAGGTTGTAAGGTGATGCTCTCTAGGGAGTGGGGACAGCTGACCTTCCAGGTAAATGTTGGTGTGAAAGAGGGTCCCCACTTTCCCCTATTGGTGTTGCTTTGAACCCTTACGAATCACAACATTTAGACCGCCACTGCTTAACTTTTACTGCACATTGTAATTACCTGGCAAGGGGGGTTAAAAATATGCACTCCTGGATCCCACCTCCAGATCCTCTCATTTCCTTCATCTGGGGTGGTGCCTGAGCAATGGCAGTTTTCAAAACTCCCCAGGTGAGTCTAATGTGCACCCAAAGTTGAGAACCACTTGATTTGAGACAGATGCTGCACATCTGGCAAAGACAATGAAAATTAACAGCATAGTATTGAAGGAGGTAGAGTGCCCCTGCAGCCTTGATAGTGGATTCCTCCCAAACCTCTTTGACCCAGGACAATAATCACTAATCCACTAAATTTGCATTGGCCCCACCCATGTTTACCAAATGTCAACTCAGCCATACTCTACCCCTCTCCATTTAATATGTTCAACTCCCATAAGGTTGGGGGGGGTACAAAGCTCATACCTGGCCTTGTAACCAGGTTGAGTAAATGTACAGGGTAGTCAAAGAGTTAATCTAATTAATGTTTATCTCCTACACTTGGGCTGTTAGCTATTGCTCCTCTTTTATTAACATAAGCTTCAACATGTATCTGCCTTGTCTACAGTTCCAGGTGGTGCTATAACTCATGCCCTTTTGTCATGTCCAAAAGATGACTACATGTGTTTTATTTAGATAAACTATAATTACACAGACTTTCAACTGCTCTGGTAATTTCGGTCCATTTGTGTATAAGTGGTAAAATACATTCTTCACTGTTACATACTAAAAATAATCTGAAAACAGATCTGTTTGGTTAATAAATTATTGTAGGATGGAGAAGATGAGGGAGGGAATGTAGTATTTCAGATTATAGTAAGTATAGGTAAGAACAAGTAGAGCAACTTTTGTTTACTTGGAAGGCTCAAAGCCAGGTAACAAAACCCTACATAGAGAGAACAGCGGTTAGGAACAGGTCTCTACTCTGTATTTGTATAATGTTTTCTAGCTTACTTTAGACATTTAATTCAATCTAGAGCCTATATTAGTAATACTCACATTCATCCCTCACCACCTAGGGTTAGTATTCATCTAGGTAACAGACCCAGTGTGCAGTTGGTTTCTGCGTAAAATGAAAATATAAATCACATTCACTTAAATATTTGCATTTGTGCTGGATTTTTTCCTGTAAAGGTCTTGCTGCTTTTGATGGAGGAAAATGGATATGTTTTTTACATGGGACATGATTTACAAAACAGCTATCTGAACCTCCAAAAGCCTAGCTGCAAATAAATTTATCAGTTTAAAACCAAGGGATCTTCAATCAGAAACAAATGATGGTTGATCATTCAATATTGTATTAATTTAGAGCACTGTTTTCTCATAATCATTCATTGGAAATGAATTATCAGTAATATGCTTTTAGTGTGTGACTTAAATTGCTCAAGAAAAGTTAAGAGTATTTTTTTTGAAACATCAAAAAAGTGCCTTCTGGAAGGGCTTTAAATCCTGAGCCTCAGCAAAATTCAAGTTTTATCTTAAGCACGAATCTTTTATGTTTCAAAATCTTGAAAACTCTGAGATTCTGCCAAGTAAAATGAAGAAAGCAGGAGAGGTTGGGTTTTGTTTTGTTTATAAAGCTGTTCCTTCTTTCATGTTTATTCTTGGTGGCCACGAGAGAGGTCCTGGTTTGCTTTGTTCTTTGGCCGGGATCACTACCTTACCATGTGAAGGGTTTTGAAAGCTTTACTCTGCTTCCTTGAAGCAAAAAGTAAATGCAACTTCTACCTTTAAGTGCATTCTCAGTGGAAACTAATGTTTTGGGTGTTTTCAGGGGCTAACTTTAGGCATAGAGTACTATCCTGGTACTTTTAATGCAGATCTGAGCCGGTGCGAAGCATTACTTTAGGATGGAGTTGGTTTTATTCCTAGGGTTTGATAAAATAGATATAGTACTTACCACAATCAACCAAGTGGATCCTTACAAATGGAACATTCATGAAAAAGAAAACAACAGAAATAAAGCAAATGTATTTTGCTGTGTGTGATAATGGACAGCTAAGGTTGTTTAATCAATTTTACTATTGTTTTTTTTTGTTTGTTTGTTTTTTTGTTTTTTGTGGTGCCGAGGATCGAACTCAGGCCCTTGTGCTTGCAAGCACTCTAATCACTGAGCTAAATCCCCAGCCAATTTTACTATTGTTACTCTTCCATGCCACTTGATGGGCCACCTCAAGTTAATGGCTATGTGTGTGTTTAAATGGTGGGCAACTTAACTCCCTCCAGCCCCCCTCCCCTTTCCCTCCCCCTGCCTTTTTTGGCTTTTTGCCTTTGCAGCCAAAAATAACTGGCAAATTGTGTTCATCTTCATCCTAATTTGGAGTAGAAGGGTAAAAACTGAAATTTTGCTGCAATCTTTCTTGTCCCTCAGTCACTCTAAACATTTGTTGAGTGGAAAGTGAATGCAGAATTCTATTTTCCACTTCAACCAAGTATTAATTCATGAGCAAAACCAAATTTCAAATTTAAGATCCCTTCCAGTCTTCAAATCCTGTTCATCTCTAATCCCAAACCTGAATATCTCTATGGCTAGGCATATTTATTCCTATTTGGTAATTTTTTGTTACGTTTCTTCTTGAAAGAAGGACTGTTTTATAAGCAATAACTTTTCATTCTGTAATTAGACATCACATCCAACCAAAAATAGACCTTAAAAATCTCAATTTTTGACTGCTTTAGATTGCTAACTATGCAACCCAGATCTTGCCTTAGTGTTTTTCACCTAATTTAGATGACACAGAGGAAAAAAGCTATGTTTTAGTGATTTATAAAGTTGATGTGTTGTTAAATTGAATCAAGTCTATCTTCTAGCTAATGGCTACAAGGTGAAACCCTCGCTTTTCCACATATAGAAAGTAGATGTGCAGTAAATTCTGATTAATTAAATTAATAGTGTGAGATTGCACTGGAATAAGGTAGGGATGAGAGAATGATTTTGGCTTGAGTACATCTTTATAAATAAACTTATGTACTTGTGATATATCAATTGGGCTGTGAAAATTTTGCTAGAAATTTGATCACTGCTACACTATTCATATTCTCAAATTTTAACACAATGTAAATCAAAATATCTAATCACTTTTTAAATTTTCAGCATGTAACTCTATATAAAAAAGAGTTGTTTATTTATTTATTTGCAATACTGGAGATTGAACCTAGGACTTCTCACATACTAGACTCTCCCACTAAGCTATATCTTTAGCACTTATTTTTTATTTTGAGACAGGGTCTCCCTAAATTTCGCAGGCTGACCTCAAACTTGTGATCCTCCTGTCTCTGCATCTCAAACAGCTGGGGTTACAAATGTTTGCCACCACACCAGGCCAGAATCTTTTACTTTTATATAACCTCAATAGTATTGTCACAACTGGAAATGTTAACAGTCATGTATTTATTTTAGAAGTTAAATGTTGTTGCCTTGGTGATGTAGCTCAGTGGTACAGAACTTCCTAAACATGCACAAGGCCCTGGGTTCAATCCCCAGCATCTAAAATAAGTTAGATGTTCTTAACTGTTATTCAAAGATCCCAACTTCTACCTATGGAGTACTTTTTGCCTGTCTTCTAGTCCACCTTTATTTTACTTCTTCCTCTTTGTTCTTTGCCTTACTCAGAAAAGTGAGCCTTATATGGTTTTTGGTAGAGTATAACCAGTCTTTCTGAATCACTCATTGTGGGGTCATGCACTTGGATATTTTTATTTTTAAAATCAGACTTCTCAGGGATGGAGAATATGAGCTTTTTTTATGTGTGGATATTGAACCAAGCCCATGAGTACCCCTATCGTTTGACTCTCACAGCAATCATGCCAAATAGATTTTATCAACAAATACCTGATAGTTGAGTTTTCTAAGTCTCTTTTGGACACTGGATATGAGTCTATGTAGGTGATCTGGACAAAGGAGAAAGAAAAATAAATGAAGCCAGTAATCTTTTATTGATCACGTCTATGAGCCAGACCCTGTACTAGAATATTTTTATGCATTTTCTTTTAATTTTCAACCCTAGGAAGTAATTATCCTAAGCCTCAGTTTACAGATGAAGAAATTAATATTTAAGAGATATTAGATATTTTGCCTATTTTTCAGACTCGTAAAAATCTGAAAATCCTTTATTTTGCTCTTTACTTATATGTTGGGTTACTCATATAACAGAAACCATGCAATATTTAAACTCGTGTGTCTGATTTATTTCACTTAATATAAAAGATAGATTATAGGGGTATTGGGGATTTAACTCAGTGGTAGAGCACTTGCCTAGCAGCACCACCACCCCCTCAAAATAGATTGCAGGAAGTAGGGAAATCTTTTTCAAATGAGAAGGGGAACAAGAGATGGAGGGAGAGGGAAGGAAGGGAAATGAGATTTTAAAAAAGAGTTGAAGAAAAATGGAAATAGATGTTTTGCAAATGGGAAGGGGAAGAAGAGTTGGAGCGAGCAAGGAAGGATGGAAGGGAAGGGAACAAAAAATAAGAATTAAGATGTGTTATGTACATGTACAAACTTCCAATGATAAATGTAATCGTTATGTACTGCAAATATGTACTAATGAAATTTTTTAAAATCTGAAGATCCTAAAGGAATGATATGGGGTGGAGTTAGTTGTATAGACTAAGAATTAAGTGTTTTGGGCCTATTTTGCATGATTATCACATACTCTCACCCAAACCCTAGAAGATGTAGGACATTTAGCCTCAATTTAAAGATCAGGCTCCACAAAGTCACTTATCCAAGGTTCATGGGTATGAAAATAGCATAAGGAGAACTTGGATCCAAATAAATTCCAAAACTTAATGCTAATTCCCTTACACTGTGCTATTTCTCCAATTGCCTCTAACTGAACTCATAAAATAGTCTTTGTACCTTGCTGATGCCAGTTAACACGTGTTATTCTGTATTCAGATATGTATATTATAGTTAATCATTTTCTCAATGGACTGCAAACTGCATAAGGACAGGGATATTTGATTTGTTCACTGATACATCCTCACAGTTTAGAACAATTCCTGATACAAAGTAGGTACTCAAAGTATTTGTTTCATGAAGATGTGCAATTCCCCCTCCCTGAGATGTACATTTCTTGTTGGCAAGTGAATCTTTGTCATCCAAGACAGCAAATAGCACATGCCATGACCCTAATAAACAGCCAATAATAATGCATTTAAGCTGAACTTTTCCAAAGTAGTTCCATGTAAGTTCATTTTACTCTTTGCATAATTTGAAAAACCAAGGCTAAGGGTTATAGGAAGTATTGGAGATTGCAAAGAGACCATCCCCAGAGGAAGCCGTGACACTCTGAGTGAGGCAAGAAAAGGGACAACTGCCTAGGAAAAGAAAGAGCACCCCACAAACACACATCAAGGAATCAGTGAGTGTTAGCAGCCCATGTCTTAATGTGAGAGAAAGGTAGACGCTTACATCAGGCCTACAGCAGATGCAAATCACTGTGTAGCCTGTGGAGGTAGAGTGGGTCCGCTCTCAGCCTTAGTTCCCATAACCTCACCCTATCCGTACCCCCTCTTCTAGCCCATGAAACTTGGCCTACAGCTGTAGAAAGGAGGTAGATACTTCCTGCAAGCCTCCAAGACTTGGTGGTTGCCATCAAAGGACCAAGGTCCAGATGTCAAACATTCATCATTTCATTTGATCTGCATGCTAATCCTGTGAAATAGAGTAGTTATTGTTATCCCCATTTTCTAGATGGATAAGCTGAGACACAATGAGGTTGATTGGCTTGCACAATAACATACTGCTTTTATTTGGCAGTTCTGATTATAATTCTTTGTTCTTTCCACACTATCTCTTGGTAAATATTGAACAACTTAATTAGAGAAATATTAATGTAGTTTCAGTATGTAGGATATAAAGGAAAAGAGAAAGTCAGAAGGCAGGAAACTGCAAAGATATAGACAAGAGGTAAGGAGCCTATGTTGTCATTGAATAAACTGTTCTAAAGTCCAGTACTAACTTTTTCTCCCTCTTATTATTGGACCCCCTCATCAGCACTCAACAAAGTTGCCTAATCTCTGGATGTTTCTTCCTCCTCTATTTTTAATGGCTTAGCTTCTTCTGATCACTAAATACTATAGTCCTTCAGGACTTGGCCCTAGGTCCTCTTCTCTTTTCTTTGTATCCTGGTTAGTCTTAAGTATTTCCAGAGCTTCAGTCATCTTGTATATGCTGATGGCTTCCAAGTTCGTATCACTAGTTTGGACCTTTGCTCTTAGTTCCAGACCCATTCATTCAAAAAATATTTATTGAGTGTCTACTTTGTGTCAAATACTTTTCGAGTCACTTTGTTTTCATCACTAAACAAAGCAGTCATCTACTTTTATTTCACTTACACTGAGGGAAGAAACAGACAATACATAGCAGTGAGTTATAAGTATGCTAGAAAGTCATAGGTGTTCTAAGAAGGAAAGGAAGAGCTGAGTAAGGGGAGGTTGAAAGTGCTGGAAAGAGGGTTGCAGTATTAAATAGTGGTCAAGGTAGGTTTCTTTGAAAAGGTGAGATTTGAGCCAAGAGATGAAGAAGCCAGAGATGGAAGTATGCCTCTGTTATACCGGGATTTAGGAGGCTGAGGTAGGAGCATCACAAGTTCAAAACCAGCTACAGAGTGAGGACCTGTCCTGAAAGGAGGGGAGGGAGGGAGGGATGGAGGTAGGGAGGGAGAGACAAAGAAAAGAAATAGAAAAAAAAAAGAAAAGATGGGAAAGGAATGAGAAAATAATTCTTATAGCTATTTAGAGGATGACTATGTCAAGAAGATGGAACAACTAGTGCACAGGTTCTACAGGGGAAATGTGATATGTTTTAGCAAGGAGACCAGCATGGCCAGAATGAAGTGAATGAGAGGTCGATCTGTATTTCAGATTAAAAGAATGAGTGAAGGGAGCATGTAGAGTCTCAGAGCCATTGCAAAGACTTTAGCTTTTGCTGACGGTAAAATGGGAGCCTTTGGAACATCTAGGACAGAAATCAGAAATGTTTTAAAAGATGACTGGCTGCAGAAGGAGGGCCAGAGATGAAGGGAGACCAATGAAGAGATTATTGTAATTGAAGTGCCTATCTGATAACTTCTCTGGCATAGCTCAAAGTTATAGCAGACTCAACAAAAACATCCCCCTTCCCCATTCCTCACAAAGCCAAACCTGACCACCACCCATTGTTCTCTATCTCAATGAATGGTTTTACCATCCCCCCAGCTGATCAGAGAAAAACCTGCACATCATCTTTGTTTCCTTCCTCTCTCTCACACCTCCCTTTCATCTTTATTTCATATTACCTTTTGCTATCCTTATCTCTATCTCCACTTATTCTTCCAGACCACCATCATCTCTATCTTTAATTACTAGAGTGGCCGCCTCATGGTCTCTTGGTCTACTGTCCTGTTCTAGCCTATGCCACGTTAGGCAGTTGAAATGATCTTTACGAAATACAGCTCTTCTCCAGTCAATGCCACTGTTTCAGACTCTTCAATTTCCTCCTACAGTGCTTGGGATGGCCCACGATACTCGGTATCACTATGGTCCAGATACAAAATGTCCCCTAAAGGCCAGCTGATGGGTTTTTAGAAAGTGACTGGATCATGAAGGTTCCAACTTCAAATGGATTAATCCATTGATGCAATCATAATTTGATGGCATTATTAAGAGGTGATGGAAACAGGAGAAGGGAGTAAGTCGTGGGGGCATGACTTGGGGACTGTATCTGGCCCAGCCCCTTCCTGCAGCTGCCATGAGTTGAGCAGCGTTCCTCACCCATGCCTCCCCACCTTGATGTTTGTGCCTTGCCCTAGGCCTAAAAGCAATGGAACCAGCTAACCCCACCGTGAGATCGCTGAAAACATGCACCAAAATAAATCTTTCCTGCTTTAAGCTGTTTATAGAAAATATTTCATCACAGCGACAAAAAGCTAACCCGTGTATGACCCAGCTCTGATTCCATTTCCAGCTTAAACTCAGCCAATCCTTTCCCTGGCTTATTGCATTGTAATTGCACTCTTATTTCCTTGACTCTACCAAACTTTTTACCAACTCAGGGCCTGCATATTACTTACTCCCTTTGTCTCAACGGCATTTCTTTCCATTTGTCCCTATGGATAAAACTACTTCAGGTCTTAGATAATATTACTTAGGGAGGCCGACGATCTTTGAACACTCATCTAATTTAGACTTTCTCATTATATTTCTCATAGCACTATTTTCTTTGCCTCCTTAATATTTAATACAATTTTTAAAATTTTATATTGATAGAAACCTAACTGCTTATCCACCTATATACAAAAATACTGCTTAATACCTGTCTATATAACTGGTTACTTGGAACAACTCTTAGTCATTTAAGTTCTATGAGGACAAGAGCTATATGCTTTCATGATTTCTACAGTGTCCCAGTGTATAATAGAAGATTCAGCATATGTCAAGCACTCTAAAACACGTGTTTGAATAAATGAACAAAGTCTCTTTTCTTACCCTTAAACCAGCCCCATAATGCTTTCTAATTCTACCATTCAAAGTGCATGTAGAGTCACAGTTTCATGCAGTAGGTGTCAAATGAGTACTTACCTTACGAAGCTTCATGCTCTTCTCTATTACAGGACCCCCCAAGTTAGCAAAGGACGCCTGTTCTCAAAAATCTTGTTTCCAAATAGGGATGCAAGATACACCCATGCAGCAAAATTCCTGCCTGAAATTATCCATAGAATGTGCCACGACTATTTCCACTCATTGAACACGGTGTAGTTTTTGTTTTTTGTTACAAAAGCCATGATAGCTTAGGAGTATTGTTAGGGGAAGATTATATGGCCCTTTGGATGTCGCCTTAGTCCCCCTCATTTTTGGGTCTGGCCCTAAACTTTGCTTCCTATAAACCTTTGTCATCCAAGGGACAGTAGAGAGTATATCATTTGCTGAAGTCAGACCCACGGTAGCCACAAGAGGTGGACTGGACTACTAATTTATTTGATTTAGTAGAAGAAATAACTGCTGAGAACCAGATGGTCACATGAAGAAGGCTTCTGCTTATAGGAAAATCGATTTGGGAAGCCAAAACTTAACAAGAAGATTTCTTGGTGTGTATGACGCCATTGCAAAGAGAGTTGATTGCATGATACAATGCTAACATTTGCAGGCAGCCAACTCTGAGGAACTGAGCCATCAACCTTCAGGACAGGGTGTGCTGATGTTAGAGAATGGAAAGTAGGTTTCTTGAGCCAAAGGTTCTTCCTAGACTTGACAGTGCTGCATCTTCAAGGATTTCCTTTTTAAAACTCTAATTTTCAGTATTTCCAAACTGACTTTCTTCCTCCCCATGGACTCTCATGTGGGGTTATTTTCTGGACTGGCTGTCACCGTAGAACCTCTGCTCTCTCTCTCGCTCTCTCCTTCTCTTTCTCTCTTTCCTTCTCTTTCTCTCTCTCTCTCTCTCTTTTTTTTTCTGCCGTCTCTTTAAGGTGACTTTGCATCGTGAGGCTTATCTACTGTGTTTTAATTTTATTTGTCAAATTCTCAGAGATTGATGGGTGCATTGCTGGGTCCTCTGAGATTCTTTATATAATCTAGTATAACTCTCAAGTGAAAAAACAAAATGCATTTCTGACTCAAAATCCTGCCATTTTTTCAGCTGGAAGAAAAATTATTCAATGATAGGAGTGATTAGTTTTGTCTTCAGGAGTTAGGAAAGGCATTCCAAAAGGGACGACATTGGCCTTCAGCTTCAATTTAGAAGTTTAAGGGGTGGGATAGAGAGTATAAATGTCACTGAGTACTTGTAAGACACTGCTGCAGATTAAAGTGAGTAAAGCACGGCTCTGAAGGAGTTTAAGTCAAATGACAGAGAGCTCAGATAGATCCTCCACCGTGTGAGTCAGTCAGCCTTCGGAAGCCTAGGACCCAGCAAGTATCTGCCATTCTGTCTGAAACACTGTACACAAGTTACGCCTCAATCCTTGAATTATCAAAATCTCTTCTAAATATATACACACGAATATGACTCTTTCTTCTATGAGCTTCTAAAACATTTTCCCTTCTCATGGCCTTTATAAAGTATTGTGTGAACATGTAAGTTGGACCAGTTCTTCTGTCTATCCTCCCCTTGTAGTAGACACTAAATTCCTGGAAGAGAAAATATTATTTTTGAATGAACAATCTGAGATATTTGCCACTTTTATGCACTTTTATGCTTTTATTGAAGTCCTCAAAATATAAATTATCATTTTACATATTTTTAAACCTTAAATAAATGCTATAGGATACATCTTTTGTTTTGTTTTGTTTTGTTTTGTTTTGTTTTGCAATGCTGGGAGTGGAATTCAGGGCCTAACACATGCTGTGCAAGTTTTCAATGACTGAGCGCCATCTCCAGCCTGATACACACCATACTACTGCTTCTTATTTTCATTATCATAAAGTTCATCTATGTTTATGTTTCCTTCATTTTAACAGTTATGTAGTATTCCGTTGTATGTCCATAATCATAATTTGTCTCCTCTTATTAAATATTTAAATTGTTTTTCCATTTTGTGGTAACATACACAACCTTTGTGGAAAACATTTGACAGTATTTATAAAAGTTGGAAATTCACATGCTCTTAAATCAAGCAAGTTTATTTCTGATATAAACACTTAGATCTGTACTAGCCAATATAGTAGTCATTAACCACATGTGGCCATTTACATTTTAATTAGTTAAAATTTAATTTCCAGTTCCTCAGTTGAACTAGCCACATTTTCCAGGGTCTAATAGCCACAGTAGCCAATGGCTACCAAATTGAATGGTATACAGAAAGCACATTTCTGTCATTACGGATAGTTCAGTTTAACTTTTCAATGCTACCCTAAAAAATAACTTTATTTGCATTTTCCCCATATACCCTTTTTTTGAGTACTTGAATTGAACACAGGGCTTTTGCATCAGTCTACATCTGCAGTGCTTTCTTTATTTTTTTCTTTTGAGATGGGGTCTCAGTACGTTGCTAAATTGACCGTGCTGGGCTTGAACCTGTTATTCTCCTGCCTCAGCCCCCCAAAGTGCTGGAATTACAGACATGAGCCAACACAGCTGGCTGTTCCAGTATACTATGAACATAAAAAGCACTCCCCATCTATGGAGTGAATGGATGAATGAATGAATGAATGAATGAGAAGGTATTGCATTGCAAGGCTATATATGGTGTAAGGTGAGCTCTAGTAATAATAAACGTAGTAGTGTAGAGGAAATGACTTGAACGGAGTGTCAGGGTACTGTGTATGAGTTTGGAGGAGAATATCCAGGACATTCAACTGCAACTCAGTAAAAGAAAGAGTTGCAATCATTATTGTGGAGTGAAATGGAGAAGCTGTAGCAAGAATCAGATCCAAGGCAAAACTATAACTGGGGAAAACGAGTTATGGGGCCAGAAGCCAAGAGGCAGAGTGCAAGCCAGGTCAGAGAGAGCAGTTCAGGATAGAGGCTGTGAACAATGTGAGGGTATCTGAAGTCTGTCTTTTGGGCTTTGAGGGTTGAGTTAACTTTCATTCTTAAGATCAAAGTCTTGTTCATTTCCTTTTTACCATCACCCAACAAGAAGAGAGACCACTTATATTAGAAGCTATGGCTAAAAGAGAAGTTGCTGTAGTAAGCACTGTATTTCCCTGAAAATAAGACCAGGTCTTATATTAATTTTTGCTCCAAAACACACAATAGGGCTTATTTTCAGGAGATGTCTTATTTTTTTCGTGTACAAAAATCTCCATTTATTCATGTACAACAATCTACACTTATACAAAAATCTCCATTTATTCAAATACAGTCATGTCATCTTCTTCTGAAATGTCATCATAACTCTCCAAACCCGAGTTCTGGCCTAAATTTCTTGCAACTCCATTTCATGTAGAACCACTGGCCCCAGTCTCTCATGTCCAGCAGTAGAGCGCTCCTTAAATGAGCACTTCTTGTCCGTGTGGCCTGCTCCCAGTGCATCGCCTATGCAGCTGTCGGCGGATTCATGCCATGACTTCTTCACCCAAGTAACTGCCTCTTGCAGGCTGGCTTCCCAAAGTTTCCCTTAAATCAAGTGTTAAGTGAAGACTTACGAGACTGGAGTGGCAACAAAAATGATGACAGTTGTGAAAAAAGAAAGGAAATATTCAAATGGGAAGAGAAATAGGAAAGGGGCAGGGGAGGAAGGAAGGAAAAAGGAAAAAGAGGAAAAAATGGAAAAATGTAAATAGAGCTGTTGTAAATAAGGAGGAGAGGAGGCATTGAAGGGAGGGGTGGGGAAGGGGGGTAAAAAAAGCAAGATATATCATGTACTGGTAAAATTAAACATGATGAATGTAATCATTATATATATCTACAGTGTACCAATAAATTTTCTTGGTTAAGAATTTTTAAAAATTAAAAAGTAGGAAAAAAAGAATGATGTTCCACACAAAAGTGATGAAAAGTTAAAGGCACCAAAATTCAAAAAACATTTCTTTATTTCACACAAGTGCATTAAGTATGTCTGTTACAACATGCAATATACTAAATTATGCAGATTCGTATTAGACACAACCACATCTGTTTGTTACCAAGTGCACACATTTTTCATGTTTCGTGTCTGTACTCCATTTGGTCATTCTACAGTAAGTCTTGAGTTCATCTGTTTACATAGGCATTTACCTCTCAGCCAAAGGCGCCCACTGGCATACTTACAAATACTTAATTTACATTACCATTTAAGTATTAATGTCAATAATATTATTTATTTTTATTTAATTATGTATTAATATTGTTATTTTATAATTCACTACACCTGTCATGCATTACAACAGATGTACTAAATGCACTCATCTGCCCGAAGATCTTAACTGGGGCTTATTTTGGGAGTAAGACTTACATTACAAGCATTCTGAAAAATCATGCTAAAGCTTTGTTTCCTGTTAGGTCTTATTTGGGGGGGAAATACCATAGGTGGAGGAATAGGATTTGGCTCCCAGTACAAATATCTATGAAAATTTGGAAGAATGAAGGTGGGACTTGAACTGAGCTGCTAAGAACTGAATTGCCAACACTAATTACTCTTGGGTTAGAGACGAGGGAGGGAGTGAGTCTGGTAAAAGAAAAGCAGATCAAAAAGGAAAGAGGGATGAAAAAGGCAGAGGTCAGCCAAATATAGACTACAACGAGAAGGACTTTGTAAGAGGTCTTAATATTGGTTTTTAGTTCCAGTAATTGTACAGTTCTTTTGATAGATTTAAAAAGCAGGATTGTGGCATGGGATTCAGAAGCTATTGGTCTGTTCTAGTCAGAAAGAACAGAGAATTCTAGCTCCAGGTTTCTGCCCAGTTTTCTGAGCTGTCCCAGTTGTCCACTTCTGGTTTTGCTCAAGACCTCCCCATGTCTTCACCCAAGCCCATTATCTCCAAGAGTCAGAAGGATTGATTCCGAAGTATTTCTTCCAACACTTTTGGCAGGCAGAGGTCAGGTTTGTGGTCACGGAGGCAGATGATTATGAGGAGAAAGTCATGGACACCCATTTTAAATATGGGAGTCAAGCAAGCAATCTTATTTCATTCTGTCATACAGTGTGAAGATTAGCTGGACAATAAAAATCCTGTCTCTCCTACCTGCCCACCCCTTTCTGTTTACCTGCTATAGATAACACAAACTCATTTAAGCTTTGACTGTTATTTTTAAATTAGACAACCAGACTAATGCCTACTTTTGAAACAAATAAAGGTATAACTAATTCCAGGGCTGGACCAAACAGACCTCTGCTCATGTGCTTGTTTAAAATGGTGCAATTTCATTTTTAAGCACGGCTTTTGAGGTTACAGAGTATGGCAGAAGGACTAGAGACAGGTTGCCCAAGAGGAGCAAGAAACCATTCTATCAGACCATAGGCAAGTCACCCTCCCAGCAGAAACCGCGCATTAGAAGAGTAACCAGCGGCCTACCGACAGTGGGTGTGCGGTCCCAGAAATCTCTCCCAGTGCTTTTCTGTCCTCTTCAAGAACACCGAGGGTTAGATTCCTGAGCAAGAGCTGTCTGAAAAAAAAATTTTATGTGTGCATTGCTAATTCTTTACAAAGATCACAGTTCTTTATTCCCAAGGCCATTTCTTGTTCTGACTCCCCTAGTTCTTTCCACCTCATGTAACTTCACTTTTCAACCGCAAATCCCTGTGCCCAGGCATGAGCCGGTCTACTAAACTGTGGGCAGGTGTCTTGGCATGCATGGGCAATCAAATGTTGGAAGGAAATTGATGAATAGCCCTGTGTCCAAGGGATCCACAGGGCTTAGGGAATTAAAAGGCTTATTCTTAGGGTTAAACACTGGGAATGCCATCTCATTCCCGTCCACTGATTTTTCTATTATCAGCTGGAAAACCACCAACAGATCCCTTGTTCATCTGCCAGGATGCAAATCAGCCCTCTTTCAAGTCTCACTTTTGTCCTCGGGGTTAGGAGTGCTGCAATTTTCTCAAAAGGAATCTAGCTGACACAGCTAATTGGACATGTAAGATCATAAGTGCAGCATGGTAACATCAACCGGCATATTCATGGAATTGATTATTGAGCCTCATAATCTACATCTTTAGGTTCTAATACCCCCATTTGGAAACCAATGGTTAAACCTATCAAACTGTAGATAAACTGTTAGGGACAATATTCCTAGTTCTGTGAATACACTATTTCCTTAGGATGCTGGTTTGGGAAAACGATTGATAATCACAAATACTAACATATATTGAGTGCTTGTTATGTGCCTAACACTAATGTTTGTACTATTTTATTTAATACTCACAACAAAGCAAAAAGGATAGATTATTCATAGCCCCATGTCTCAGGTGAGGAAACTGAAGCTCAGTGGGATGACGTAGTTTGCTCAAGATTACATAGCTAGAAAATACTGACTGAGCATTTACTTCTATGTCGGTTTTGATTCAGAACATATGCTTTTGCCTTTTCTTGGAAGGTGTCTGTCTGCTTCTTGCCTCACTAACAAGAGCTCATCTGATTTTAATTTGTTAGAAACTAAAAATACAGTAGAATAAACAGATGTATCCTTTCTGATGAAGCAATGTATTATACTGTCTTATTTTACATGTCAGCAATGGTTTTAAGGGCCACTGTTGAAATTTGTAGATCATTTATCATGAGTATTTATTGGGTATCTATTATACACCAGCACCTGGAGGGTGATTCAAAGAAGCAGCTTTTACCATTGACAGGGTATATTACCCTCTCCCTCCATCTTTAGATTCCCTTCCCATCTGCAAAAAATGTCAACCTCTCTGTTTCCTATTATCTATCTTTTTTTTTGTTCTTTAAATTATTTTTATATTTAGCCTTTTGTGTTGGATTTATTTCACTTAGCATTATGGTCTCTACATGCATGCATTTTCCTACAAATGACTCAAATTTATCCTTCTTTGTGACTGAGTAGTATTCCATCGTGTTTATATGCCACATTTTCTTTATCCTTTCATCTGTTGATAGACATATAGGCCACTTCCAAGATTTAACTATTATGAATTGTGCTGCTATAAAAATGGATATGCATGCATCAATATATTATGATGTCTTTATCTCTTTAAGGAAGATAACCCAGAATGGGAATATCTGGGTCATTATTCTGGATTTCTTAATTAGAGGCAGAAGAGAATAAATAATCAGGGAATGATGAGCTGTATCGTAAAAGATGGGTAAAATCTAAATTACTGAGGAAGAGGGAGACTTTCCACCTAAGGAGGAATAAGGAATGTATTTTAGTTATTTTCTTGTTGCTGAGACACAATACCAGACACCCGCAAATTAAAGGAAGAAAGGTTTATTTTTACTCACATTTTAGTAGTCTTAGTGCTTGCATGGTTGGCTGGCTCCAAGGCCGGATGGCATGGCCGGGGCATGGCAAAAGAATAGCTCCTCACATCATGACAGCCAGAAAGCAGACAGAATGAAGGGAGGACCTGGGTAAGGAGATAAACCCTTCCAGGCCACCACCCCACCCCCGCTCCCATACGCCGATCACCTTGTAAACACAGGAGGGTTTGGGGGCCATTTTAGATCTTAAACCACATTAGAAGGGTTTGTAGGAGTTAAGCAGAGGGCAAAATAAGCCCAGAGTGTTTATGGGAAGTGGTTTATGGACCAAAACCCATAGTTAAGCACAGGGAAAATCGGGTAACAGCAAACTGATTAATTTATTGCTTGGTTGCTTGATTTTTATTATGGTAAAATACACATACATAAAATTTACCATTTAAACTATTTTAAAAAGTATAATTCAGGGCTAGGTTCGCTTCTTGGCGGGCTGATTGTGGGGAGAGTCTATGTACCTGTGCACATGGCACTTTCTGCCCAAGATCTGGGGACTTTCCCCTAGGCACTGAGATGAGAAACAAGTCCTCCACTTGTAGCCTAGGAAACAGGCCTTCAGCACGAAATCGTCATACCACAGGGATATATGCACAACCATGTTCATAGCAATACAATTTGTAATAGCTAAGTCTTGGAAACAACCTAAATGCCCAACAACCAATGAATGGCTAAAGAAAATGTGGTTTTTCTACACAATGGAGTACTACACAGCCATAAAAAAGGATAAACCAGAGTCATTTGTATGCAAATGGATGTTCCTTGAGAACATACTTTTAAGTGAAATAAATCAGACACTCATGAGTACACATCAAATTGTTTCTCTGATATCAGAAACCATAACTGTAAATAAGGACAAAGAGGTGTAATAGATATTATATAAAAGGAAGATAATATACAAAGGAGAGGAGCACTAGAAAGAGAGAAGGGGGAAAAGCAGAAAGGCAACAAAGGAAAGAAAGGGGAAAGGGAAAATATGGAAAATTATGAATAAACCTGCTGTAAATAGGGGTGGAGGGAACAGAGGGGAGGGGTGGGGAAGAGCAGGGAGAACCAAGATACATCTTGTACAGGTACAAAATAAATGTGATGAATGTGATCATTATATGCAAAATGTACCAATACATGTTCTTGGTTTAAAATAAAAAAAGAGTATAATTTAGTGCCATTAAGAAAATCCACAGTATGTGTAGCCATCACCATTATCTAATTTCAGAATTTTTTCACCACCCAAATGGAAACTCATTAAGAAGTCACTCCCTATTCCATCTTCTCTCCTGCCCCTGGCAACCACTAATCTTCTTTTGTCTTCACAGATTTTTCTATTCTAAATATTTCTTATAGATGGAAGCATAGAATATATGGCTTTTTCTGTTTAGTACCTTAAATTTAGCATAATGTTTTCAAGATTTATCCATGTTATAGTACATAGCAGAATTTCATTCCTTTTTATGACTGAATAATATTTCTTTGTTGGGTTAGCCACATTGTGTCTATCTGTTCATCTCTTCCAGACAGTTGAGTTGTTTCCACCTTTTGGCTACTGTCAATAGAGCTGCTGTGAACACTGCTATACAAGTTATATGACTTCAAGTAAACGATATAATCTCTCATCCTTGGTTGTCTCATCTGTAAATAAAATTGTTTGGGGAATTACATGGCATAATGCATACAAAAGCATAGCACAGTGCCTGATACACTGTGAATGCTAGATGCATGGAAGCTAGTAGGAATAACCTATGTAAGTCTCATGCAAAATGTGATAGACAGTCAAACATCACAGACAAGCAAGGGTACAGCTCTCTTATTGACTTTGCTACTTATCCCTGCTCCACCCCCACTGTAGAGATCAGGAAAGGGTGTGAATTTTGAGAAAAATTACCTACCCTTTTTCTGAACCCTCCAATTTCAATATACACATGAATTATTCTAGTGAAAAAGTTCTTGAAATCTCAAATACCTGTGTTTCTTTTATAACACATTTTCCAAGAAGAAGCAATGCAGTGTAATAGTTAAGAATATATGTTCCGAATCATAACAGACATGGGAGTGAACTCCAGTTCAGTGTTTATTAGCTATGTAGTCTTGGGTAAGTTACCTCACCTGCTGTTCTAAATCTCAGTTTCCCTGCCTGTAAACTTGAAATTTTGAATAATAGTATCTACTTTTGTTGATTCATTGTGAATATTAAATGAAATAAAGCACATCTTTGTGCTAGATACATAACAAACACTTAATCCTCTATCTGGTGCTACAGAGATCCAATAACTTTAAACTTCTTTGCTTTCCCACGCACCACAAGCCTTCCAAGTGACCCATGGGAGCTAAAGAACCGAGGGACCTTAGCTAGACCTGACAGAATATCAAGTGATCATAAATATTCTTTCCAGAAGAAATGAAATTCCACCATAAGAAAAGCAGTGTAAGACTTTGTGTAATTTCACATGTATCTTTTGAGTTTTCTGCTTATGATTAGTCTCTGTTGGAAGTTATATTTTTCTAAGAGATTAACTTTCCATCCGCACAGATGTTCTTTCCACGTTAACAACTATGCTACTCTGTGCACTCAACTTGTCTCACTTGATCACTCTAACAACACTGTTATGAGGTAGGTCTCCTTCTTCCCACTTTGAAGCTGCAGAAACTAGGGCTCAGAAGTAACTTTCCAGAATTAAAAGAACATATCAGAAGCAAAATATGGAGCCAGGTCTTTCGAGTAACTATTCTGCGCTTGCCTTAAAGAATTGCTGAGATTTTCTTTTGCTGTTGGTGAAGCAGAAATCAAGAAAGGCAAAAAATGAGTTGCCCCAGATTGTTCAGCCAGTTAATAATAAATCAGGGACTAGGAAACAGCTCCAGGAATGCCAACTCATGTTACTTCATTGCCTCTGAATAGATGAATAATGTAATGGTTCATCAGTTTTAAGATGATAAAAGGATTGGAGAGAATCTGAAAATAAATTCCATCCATATCTTAAATCTTTTTCCATTTCATGTCTCACAAGCATTGCTGAAACACTGTTTTTTTGGTCCAGCTAGAAACAAACTGATGCCCAGGTGTTCTGTGATGTCTGTGTGCCCCCATACTCACCACTTGATGTTCAGAAGTAGACGTGCCAATGCAGGCTTTCCACAGGTGACGTCACGTATAGCATGCCAACAAATATTTACTACTGTGGCGGATAGTTTTATCTGTTCACGTGGCCAGACTATGGTGCCACATATTTGGTCAAATATGAGTCTAACTTATTTTGAAAAAAGATTTTTTAAACATGATCAACACTGAAATTTGTAGACTTTGAGGAAGCAGATTACTCTCCATAATGTTGGTGGTCCTCATTCAGTCAATTGAAACCCTGAAGAGAAAAAGACTGCGGTCTCCTGAGGGAGAAGAGATGTTGCCTCCAGTCTGGCTTTGGACTTCAGACTACAGTATCAACTCTCACCTGGGTCTCTAGCCTGCCAACCTGCCGTGCAGATTTCAAACTTGCTAGCACATTCAATCGTGTGAGTCAATTCTTTAAAATACATATGTACATACACACAGATCCCCCCCATCCCTGTTTCTCTGGAGAACCCTGAATGACACTACCAACTACCACCTAAAAATGTACCGGGCACAGTGCCGGGCTCTGGGAGTATTAGAGAGGAGATCTCTGTACAAAGAGATTTGTGCTATATAGCAAAATGTGACATGTACACTGACAAAAGATAGGACAAGGTAGGACGACTTGGTTTGGGCCATTTAGACAGTGCATCTATGGGCTGCGGGAGCAACCCCAGCCTTGCAGCAACCTCAGCCTTCCAACTCCTTTTTTTAAAATAATTACTTTATTTTTATTGGTATATGTTTCTAGTACATAATGATTACATTCCTCATGGGTAGCTGGTACATGTACATAACACATCTTAATTTTTTTCATCCCCTTCCCTCTCCCCTCCCTCCCCCCTCCATCTCTTGGTCTCTTTCCCTTTTGCAAAGGATCTATCTCCCTATTTCCTATTATCTGTCTTTTATTCTGCCCTTTAATTATTTATGCTTTGAGTTTGTCATATAAGAGAAAACATGTGACATTTAAGCTTGTGATTCTGATCTATTTCACTTAACATTATGGTCTCAAGGTACATCCAACTCCTGGCTTCTAGGATGGTCTACTCTTTTCAGGCACTATGAGTGCCTGGTTTACATGCACTGCCCACCTGAAAGAATGACTGTGAATAGTTCAGGGAAAGATCATGTCCTTAAAATGTGGTGAATTACATTGATTCCCAAAGACTCAGGTCTTCCGTGGCTCCCTGCACTAGAGTTACTTACAGTCTTGTGAGAGATCAGACTAATTAATGCCTGTAGAGTACTTCAAGAGTCATTCAAGGCATCATGTGAATACCAAAACTTTGTCTTTCCTGAAGTTTCTGGGCCAGTACCAGACCTACAGAATGTGATCGAGTATGTCCCCCGGGGTTAAGTGTGAGCTCCTTGAAGGCGGAGTCTTTGTTCCATTCTGCTTTGTAGCCATGTGAGCTCTAATTCCTTTAGCCACATATTTGAACTAGGTGTTCTTTAAGGCTTTATCTTCTCTTTCTGCACAGTCTTATCCAAGCACTGTACTGTGTTTAGTCCAAATCTCTCTAGCCAACTCTAAGCCCATATGTATTAAACTACTTAGACACATCTCCCTGGCCATTCACAGATAACTCAAATTGAACGTATCTAAAACTGAACATATTCTATACACACATGCACACACATGTGAGTGCATACATACGTGCACACATACACACAAATTAATATTATTCCATGCTTCCCCTCTTAGCAAGTGACATTATAATGTTCCTTATTGGTCCTTTGACTCCTCTTTTTTCTTCACCTCCCGCATCCAGTCATTCATCTTAACCTATCCATTCACCAACTCAGAAACCTAAATTCTTTTTCTAAAGTAGTTTTCTTTTTAGAAAATTTCAAACACGTCTGTGATAGTTAACTGACTGTGTCAGTTTGAGTAAGAAACGCCTAGCTAAATTGGATCAGCATAGTTCTGAGTGGGGCTGAGGGGATTTACTGAAGACAAAAGACCTACCCTAGACAGAGTTGTCGAGAGAATGGTATAAAGGGGAAACGAAGAAGGAAGGCTGGCTTCTGTTTCTTCAGAGGAGCTCATCTTCACCTTCACCTTGGATGGCGTCTCCTGGCTTCAGGCGCAGACCTTTCCTCTTGATACGAACTCACACAGGACACCACAATGAGCTCCAGGTCTTCAGCTGTATCCTTCAGATCTCCAGTGCACAGCCAGCCCTTTTGCACTCTTCCACACCAGTTCCGTGGGCGGCCATTTTAAGCCAAACTTGTAAATTCTTATATATTTATATATCTTATATTAAATCTGTTTCACTAGTAAGCACTGACTGATACAACATCCAAAGTAGATTAGTACAATGAAATTCCTCTCAGGTACAAATTGCCCAGCTAGGGTTGACCAGTTCATAGAAAATCTTGTTTCATTTCTCCTCACTTCTCCAAGGCTTTGATTATTTTGAAACAAATCCCAGAGATAATTTCATCTGTGTTTCATAATGTGTGTCTTAAAAATAAGTTAGGAAAACATCTAAAATCCCTTATCACCTCCCACCACCAACATTGAGATTAATGCCATAATGTGATCAGATGTCTAGTGTCCAGTGTTTTCCCGTTGTTTTACAAATACGTTTGCATCCTTATACTTGAATGCACAAATAGTCTCTACATTGCAATTGGATGATAAATCTCTCAATCATTTTAATCTGTAGCTTTCTTTCAAGTTTCTGTTTGCTCTGAGCAATGTCTTGTTAAGAAACTGGGTCCTTTGCCCTGTAAGTTTCCCACCCTTTTGATTTATTGATTGCTGTTCCCCTGTATTTATTGGAAAGTACGGTGAAGTATTGGTAATTATATCTACAGACTTGATCCCATTACCTCTCTCTCTCTGCCTCTCTGTCTCTCTCTCTCTCTCTCTCTCTCACACACACACACAATTTCATCAGGTATTGATATATTCTTCCATCATTATTGAGCACATAGTGTCTACAATATCTGTTTCTTTTTCTGCAGTGTTAGCAACTGTTGATATTTATTGCCTCAGTCCATTACTTCTTGAAGGTTACAAATGTATAATTCTGGTTTTCTTAAGCATATTTGAATATTTCATTTAAGAGAAACATCTCTTCATTAATTTTGTGTTTACCTTGAGTTATAGATCATTTAGGAAACGTAGGTTAAATGCTTGTCTCCCCAGCCTTCTTTAAAAAAACACTAATTTAAAAAATAGTTGATCATTTCCCTAGCATCCTTTAAAGGTGACTGGTGAGGGATTTGTGTGTGAGGGTAGAGTGTGAGTGTGTGCGTGTGTGTGTGTATGTGTCTGTAGAGAGAGAGGGTGCCATTCTGAACTCAGAGGTTGAAATATTTTAAGTATCTCTTTCGTTATAGTTATTATTGAAGCTCACATCATTACTGAATGGCTAATGGATCTATCTGTATCTAATGTATCTATACAGCTGAAGAATATTGGTCTGTAATGGTAACACCAGATTCACAGAATGGGTTAGGAAGTAATTTCTCATCTTCAGTTTTGTGGAAGAATTTGTATAGGGTTGGTATTATTTGTTCCTTAAATGTTTGTTAAAAATCACCAGTTAGACTATATGGCCCAGGAGTTTCCTTTATGGATTCTTCACTGGGAGGCTTTTAGTTATGAATTCAATGTCTTTAATAGGTGAAGCACTATTCACATTATCTGTTTCTTCTTCAGTGAGATTCAGCAGTTCGTGCCGTGCAAAGGAATGACCAAAGATGGAGCTAAGACCTTTCCACAGAAGAGCTTTCTAAAATCAGTTTCCTGTGTCATTTTCCTAAGAAACAGAAAGAAAAGTTGACGAGTTTTGAGACCATGAAACATGGAATGGGAGACAGAAATATTGGCCTACTGCTTTCCCTGCGGGATTGGCTAAGCCCCCAAAACTTGAACTGGAGTTTGAACTTTGCTGGTGATATAATACTATTTTGGCATGATGCTTTTAAAGTCTGTTCCTACCAACCAAGTAGACTACTTGATTAGTTTCTACTTTCTGCATATGAGAAGGGATTAGAGCTATTTCTCCTAATTTTAGAAAATCGAGCATATGTAACAAATTGGTTTTTGTCTTGCTCGTGCTGCAAGCAAAATGAAAATTAACCTGCGAAAGAATTTACAACCTAAAATTTGCATAATTCTTGTTCAGGCCACTATCTTCTCTTGCGTGAACTACTGCAACAATCTCCCAATGAATCTCCTCACCTCACTACCACCCACACATGTCCGTTACCCATATCACCCCCGGAACTATTTTTCCGAAACCTCCATCTGGTCTTGTTACTCCCTGATGAAATTCTTCAGGGCCTGCCTAATACTCAGAATAAAAACCAACGTCCCTAACACGACTTATAAGACTGCATGAGTTGGCCCTTGTCTGCCCATACAGCACTGTGTCGTGCCAGTCTCCCTCTCACTTTCTTAGTTCAGTCACTCTGGCTTTCTTTTACTTTCTCTTGTGTGTCATGCTCTCTCTCACCAGAGCGGATGTGCACATGCTGTTGTCTTTGCTGGATTCCCTGCCTCACCCCCATCTCTTGATCTAATTTATGCCTCCTCACTCACCTCAGACCTCAGTTTATTTATTTTTTAAATTTTATTTTAATGGTACATTTAGATGTACATAGTGATAACATTCATCATAGGGGATTTGTACCTGTACATGACATATCTTGTTGCTTCTTTTTTTCCCATTCCCCTCCCCTCACCCCCTCCTCCCTTCCTATTTACCAAAGATTTGTTTCCATTTTTTCCTTCCATTTCTTAATTCTCTTGTCCCTCTGTTCCTTTCCCCCTCCCTTATTCCCTTTCCCATTTGGACATTTTCTTCCCTTTCCCAATATAATACATTTTAGTCTTTATTTACACTTCAGTTTCTCACACCAGAGAAAATATGTGGTATTTAAACATGTGTGTCCAATTTATTTCACTTAAGAGTATGGTCTCAAGATGCATCCATTTACCTAGGAATATCTCAAGTGTATCATTCTTTATGGCAGAGTAGTACTCCATTGTATTAAAAAAAACACATTTTCTTTATCCATTCTGCTGTTGATGGGCATTTGGGCTGCTTCCACGATTTAGCTATTACAAACTGTGCTGCTATAAACATGGGTGTGCATATATCGCTGCAGTATAATGATTTTAATTCTTTTGGGAAGATACCAAGAAGTGGAATAGCTGGGTCAAATGGAATCTCTAGTCCTAGTTCCCTGAGGAATCTCCACACTGATTTCCATAGCTGTTGCACCAGTCTACATTGCCACCAACAGTGGAGAAGTGTTCCTTTTTCTCTACAGCCCCTCCAGCATTTGTTATTGGCTGATTTGTTGGTAATAACCATTCTTTGTGGAGTGAGGTGGAATCTCAGGGTTGTTTTAATTTGCATCTCTCGAATGACCAGTGATGTTGAACGTTTTTTCATATGTCTATCTGCTGTTTCTACTTCTTCATCTGAGAAGTGTCTATTCATTTCTGCTGCCCACTTTTGGATTGGGTCTTTAAATTTGGCGGGTCTGATTTTTTTGAGTTCTGTATATATTCAAGATGTTAGTCCTTTGTCAGAGGAATAGCTGGCAAATTTTTTTTCCCAATCTGTGGGTTGTCTCTTTACTCTGTTGGTGGTTTCTTTGGCTGTGCAAAAGCTTTTTAATAAGATCAGGTTCCAGTTGTTGATTCTTTGTGATATTTCCTGGGCAACTGGGGATTTGTTCATAAAGTCCTTGCCTACACCTATGTCTTCAAGAGTTCAACCTATTTTATCTTCCAAAAGATTTAGTGTTTCTGTTTTAATATTTAGATCTTTGATCCACTTTGATTTTAGCTTAGTGCTGGGGGAGAGATACGGGTCTAGTTTAACCTTCGGCATGTGGAGAGCCAGTTTTTCCAGCACCATTTATTAAAGAGACTGTCTTTCTTCCAGTGAGGTTGTTTGGCCCTTTTGTCAAAGATAAGATGACAGAGTGTTTGGACCTGTTTCTTCATCCTCTAATCTGTTCCATTGGTCCTGGGGTCTGTTTTTGTGCCAATGCCATGCTGTTTTTATTACAGTAGCTTTGTAGTATAGTTTTAGGTCAGAGATTGTGATGGCCCCTGCTTTGCTTTTGTTGCCCAGAACTGCTTTTGCTATTCTAGGTTTCTTTTGGTTCCAAATGAATTTTAGGATTGTCTTCTCTAATTCTGTGAGGTAGGTTATTGGTAATTTAATTGGGATTACATTAAATCTGTATAGCAGTTTTTGGAGTATGGCCATTTTCACTATATTGGTTCTTCCTACCCAGGAGCAAGGGATATCTTTCCATTTTCTGATATCTTCTTCAATCTCCTTTTTCAAAGTACTGTAGTTTTCATCATATAGATCTTTTACTTCCTTCATTAGATTGATTCTTAGGTACTTCATTTTTTCGGGTGCTATTGTGAAAGATGTTGTTTCCCTAATTTCTCTCTTGGTGAGTCTGTTGTTTGTGTACAGGAATGCTATTGATTTCTGAGTGTTGACTTTGTATCCAGCTACGCTGCTGAATTTGGTTATTAAATCTAAAAGTCTTTTGGTGGAGTTTTTGGGGTCTTCTATATAGAGTATCATGTCAGACCTCAGTTTAAATCACACTTTCTTAAATGAACCTTCTCTGTTTCCACCAATGAGGCTGACTGACCCTGATACTGTGTTCTCATAGCTTTCTGTTGCTCTCTTTTATGTCTTACAGCACAATTATAATTGAAAGATTATAATTTACTTTCCCAGTTTCCACAGGAAACTATAAGTATATAAGCTCCAAGATAGCCAGATGCTATGGCACACACCTGTAACCCCAGCTACCTGGAAGGCTGAGGCAGAGGGATCACAAGCTCAAGGCCAGCCTGGGCAACTCAGCAAGACCCTAACTCAAAATAAACTTTAAAAAAATAAGGAGAAAGGAGTGTATGCTGGGAGTCTACCTCTTGGTTCCTGGTGTATTTAACATTATATACCCAAAGTGTAGTTGACTACCTGTCACAGAGTAGGCAGTAAATATTTAGTGAATGAAAGGATAATGCTGATCCCTTAAAACTATGAACTTTCGTGGCATCCTTTCTTTTCTATTATATTTATCACAATTATCATCCTTTTAAATATCTATGCAAATATCTGTATCCCATATGGTAGCAGGGGCTATATTTATTGTTTTAATTGAGTTATAGTTTATAAGTGATAAAATTTACAGATTATATATGTACAGCTTGATGGATTTAGGCAAATGTGTTCACTCAAAAACTTTACCACAACTAAGATATAGAACATGCCCATCATCCTAAAATGTGCCCTCATATGCCCAACCAAGTCCACCTTCCCTCTCCAGAGAAAAAGTAACAATTTCTCTTGTTTCTCTTAACATATATGTGCTTTGCCTATTCTAGAACTTCCAATAAGGGTATTTATACTGAATATGTTTTATATTTCTGCTTTCTTTTACTCAATATAATGTCTGTGAGATTAAATTATGCAGGTACATGTATCAGTAGTTTATTTTAATTGGTGAATAGTAAAATAAATATCATAATTTATTTATCCACTCATCTGTGGGCTATATCCAGTTTAAGATTCTTATGAAAAAGCTCAACACTCATATACAAGTCATATTTCATTTTTTATCATGATATCTGTAACAGACCAATGTACCTTGTACACAGCAGGCACTCAGTAAACATTTTTTGAGTAAGTGACTGAATTTAATCCTTTACAATGCCAGTTATAAGTCTGCTTTCCTTCCTACTGTGACTAACATATAAGAATACAAATGAACAAGAGTGACTCAATTATAAAAAGAAACTTGAGTCTTCTCTTAATCATTGTACTATTTGTATTTTGACTATTATGACTAACAATTACTTTGACACACCTCACAGATGAACGTGTCATTCAAATGTGTCATGATGCTACTTGTAGGGTTTCCACATAAAATCCAAGAAATTCGGTTAAATTTGAATTGCAGTTAAATAACAGAGCACATCCTTAGCATAAGTGTGTCCCAAATATTGCATGGAATGTACTTATAACAGTTTGGAACATATTTATACTAAAGTGTTATCTGTTGTCTTCCTGAAATTCAAACAGTTTGGCATCGTATATTTTTATTTGCTAAATTTAGCCACCTTAACTATGCAATCTGGGATCCTCAGACCTCCTCCAAATTTAAAGCTTGAGTATCCCTCACCACTACCCAGTAACTAGCCTTAGGATATGCTATTCTTTCATAGCTGCTCAGTAATACTGGCAAAAGCATCTATTTTAAGAACATTATGGGCAACTTTTAGTTTGTGTATCTATGTACTGAGTACTTTCATGGTTAATTTAAATTCTAACTGGACAACACCACACCCCTTCAAGCCCTGGCTCATTCTGGCTGTCTAGGGCTTTTCAAACATCCAACACGCACCTTCCTCTCCCACTCCCTGACTCCATCATTTATGTTTGTGTATGGTGTGGACACAGTTGAGCAGATGTCGGAGGGAATTGTTTTCCTGAACTGCTCAGCAATGTCTGGTGTCAGCTTCTTCCTTAAAATAGAGTGTGGGTGACAAGTCCCACCTGGTAGGAAGCCAGTTCCCACAGACTACTTCCTTCTCTTCCAAGAGTCTTTCATTCATAAATTTATTGGGAGCTGCTTGTAACAGGCAAATGAACACTAAATATCGTTTAGTTTGTGTCTGTTTATATTTCAACAAACAGGTTTTGTTTTAGAATTGGAACAGTTCACTGAAATAGCAAAAGTGAACTACTTAGCTAGGTATACAGCAGATACTTATGGTAGCCATTATTATAAATGTGGCCTCAGGAATAGGTCCGGATTTCTGGATCTTGAGGCTATTAGCAGAGAATGGAGACCATTAAAAAAAGAAAAAAAACCTCAGCATTTTGTATTATTTTTTCCCTTTGAGGTGTTTAGCTGTGCACTGAACAGAGAAGCCCTGGCTTTGACTATTTACCTTGTCACTTAAATAGCAAATAATACCAACCTTCTGAAACTCAGAGGGTTTTTTTTTTTTAAATCTGGAAAATGTACATATAAATTTTTTTCCTTTGCCTGTTTCAAATATAGTTACCAGAATCATGTGTGGAGTTTGTTTACAAAGAATACAAACAGTACATATAATACTGAAAAACAGTAAAGAAATAATACTGTAAAGTAAGTAAAGTACTACTCCTTAAAAGTGTAAAAAAAAAAGGAGGGTACCTCAATAAGCATTCCTCTTGCTTTTTCTGACTTTGCAATTTCAGACTAATTCCTGTAATTAGTGAAAAGAATCCTACAGAAAAGAAGAAAAAGAGGCAAAGGATGAGGATACCTAGTTTCTTATTGCAACCCTGGTATTTGATTTCCTATATTAAGGAACTCACTTACCAGTAGAGCCTCCATTTCCTCATGTTTAAATGGGAATTGGGCATTAAGTGAGCACCTATTAAGAATCTTCATGCACAGTATCTAGATACGGTGATTATATATAATAACAGCTAACATTTATTGAGCATAATAAATGTATCAAGCACTTTACTAGGGGCACTATATCATTTAACCTCACAAAAATCTTGAGAAGCACAATAGCATCCCTATTTTACAGTTTGCAAAAGTGAAACTTAGAAGATTTAAATTGATTTGTCTTATGGTTGAACAAGCCGAGGACTTCATCTCAAAGGAATTTAATGTTTAGGAGGCAAGCAAAGATATAAATAAATCATTGTAATATTGTGGATGTGTCCATATATGCATACACATATATCTAAATACCAATTTCATATTAGTGATGGAAAATCCAATGAGATTTGGTATGAAAGGTGTTTTGAAGGAACTTAAAGTTATTAAAACAGAATCGTTTTATTATATAGTATGAAACCAGAGTCAAGCAGCCATTCAAATAACCATGTGCTATTATCTTCCGAGGACTGTCTTGCTTTGCACTGTGAAGAGTATGCACAGGTTCCAGCCTCTTTGCAGCACTACCCTTCTTTCCTCTGAGACAGCCACTCCCCTAAACCTGATGCATTTCTTCAACCCCCTGGGACCAATCATCCAGTAAGCCTGTTACTTTTTGACTCCCCCTTAGGCATTGCCGGTTCTCACTTCTCTTCTTGGGGAGTCTAGATGCCATGGTCCATCCCTGTAATTACTTCTTTCCATACACCCTTGACTCCCTTGCCCTCCTCCCCAGTTTTCTTTAGAAGTTTGGTTTATGATAAATAGGAAAAGGGGATGAGAATGCATTGTACACAAAAGATCTGATGCCAGCAAAAAGACAGATGTATGAGACAGAGGTGACATCAAAAATATTTAACAAGCAGGCACACACAGACACCAGTACATCCAAAGGGACAGCTGCTTAAGCAGAGTAAACATCAGCATACCACTGGACAGTCAGCTCCAGAGAGAGGCCAAAGTGATGCAGAACGCTGAGTAATCTGACACAGCTAACATTAATGTAATAATAGTAGCTAACAGTGCATACCCTAAGTATCACAGTGTTTTGCAGTATTTTATCTGATTGTGGCCTCCAATCAAAGCTTATACCATAGATGCTCTTGCCATCCCTATTTCACAGATGTGAAAACTGGATATAAGAGAGACGAAGTCACTTGTTTAAGTTCACCCAACTGGAAATATTAGAGATTGGATTTAAACCTGTACAGACTGACTCCAGAACTTGTAATTTTAACTAAAGTATACAGCCTCAGGTAGTGGATAGAACATAGGTTTGCCTCTTTAACACTGGGCATATGCAAAAAAATAAATCAGGTTGACTTTCCCACACGGATTACTATCTGGATCAGGAAACAAGGCTCTGAGCCGCATAACCTAAGGAACATTACCAAGACTGTCCCATAGCAATGTATGATGCTCATCCAATGAGTGGGACATGTAATGAAGTTGTAGCTTTTCACTGAAGCTAGTCTGGTCATGGGAGAAATTGAACTTGAACTTGGTCTTGAGATGTATGGAATAGTGGGAAAAATATGCCGTTAGTGTCAGCAGTGGTCTGGTCCATGCACTCTCAGTGTGCCAAGGCCAAAGTAATTTCCTTCAGTGTTCTCATCTGTAAAATGAATGATTTGGTTTAGACCAGTGGTTCTTAACTGAAGTATCCCAACCCCAGGTGGTATTTTGGGAATCATGAGACCATATTTGGTTGCCTGAATGACTGCAGGGGAACCATTTAATTAGTAGGGGCTTTGAATGGTAGTTTTATATACTATGAAGAATTGCACTTCATCCTGTCCCACATTTAGGAGCCCTCTAGACATTCTTGGACATGACAACTCTTTATAACTATCTGAATCTAGAACATAACCACTTTTACACATTGAAATGAATTTTTCCTGGTTTTATTTTTTTTATTCATTCATTCAATTTGTCATTTATTTATTTATTAAACCAAGAAGATTTATTGGTAATTTTAGGTATTCAATAGAATGCATAGTCAACTCTGAAATGGAGATAATTGAATTAAGTTTATCCTTGTATAGAACATTTTTGGAAGTATAATTTTTAATAATTTAATATATATTTGCTTTGTTTTTTTGTTTTTTTTAATTTTTTATTTTTACCAAGAACATGTAATGGTACATTGTATACATAATGATCATAATCAACATGGTTATTTTGTACCTGTACATGATACATCTTGGTTTTCCCCCCTCTTCCCCCCCTTCCCCTCCCCTCCCTTTCACTCACCCACCCCTCCCTATTTGCAACAAGTGTAGTTACACTTTACCATTTTTTCCACTTTCATCTTGCTTTTCTTTTAACCTTCTTCTTTATCCCCCTTTTCCCTATCTAGTTCTCCTCTCTTTTGAATACTATCTCTCTTTTTTTTTTAAACATAATATCTATTCTACCCCTTTGTCCTTATTTACACTTATGGTTTCTCATATCAGAGAAACAACTGGGCATCTGAAATGAATAAACATTTCTCAGATGAAGAAATAAAAATGGCAAATAAATATATGAAAAAATGTTCAACATCATTGGTCATTCGAGAGATGCAGATCAAAACAACACTGAGATACCATCTCACTCCAGAAAGAATAGCTATTATCAAGAAATCAACCAATAACAAGTGCTGGCGGGGCTGCGGGAAAAAAGGAACCCTCCTGCACTGTTGGTGGGAATGCAGACTGGTCCAACCACTGTGGAAGTCAGTGTGGAGATTCCTCAGAAAACTACAACTAGAGGTTCCATTTGACCCGGCTATTCCTCTGCTGGGTATCTTCCCAGAAGAATTAAAATCATCATACCACAGCGATGTATGCACAACCATGTTCATAGCAGCACAATTTGTAATAGCTAAGTCTTGGAAACAACCTAAATGCCCAACAACTGATGAATGGCTAAA